>JARHVA010001941.1:2225000-2420000 GCA_037957365.1 Torreya grandis | reverse complement strand
CTCCCTTTTTGTGTGACTCAGAAATGCAAGGTTCCTATTTGTTTTAATCTTAAAGATTTGCCTTATATGCTCTTCACTTTCCCTTAGTGGAAATTGTGTGAATCATAATGATGATACATTGTTTTTTTAATTTTAACTATACGGGTTGGATTTCATCACCTTCTCAAGTCTTTAGGGAATGGTGATTGGAACGTCATTAACTAACATTCATACCAAAACCTATTTATCCAATAGGGTATATAAATTGAGGAATGTTTCCATCATGAAGATCGAGCTTTGTGCTTGCACAAAGTCATGTGAGGATTGAAACACAAGGAGTTCTTTCCAATACCCAGGTCAATATGTGGTACCTTGAAATGAGAAATCTTGGCAATGAGATTTCACTTATTCGTTGATAATTTTAAACCCATGTACTACAATGTATATAGGGACCATTTAGATAGCCCAAATGAAATTGTAAGCAGATCCCAAATTTGGTAGCACTTCAATAAAACCCCTATGGGTGAAGTGGTTGTGAAGGGACAAGACCCTCTCATGAATAACTCGATATTGGATTGCTTCTTAGTTACCTATTTTTTCATGGATCATTCATTAATATAGGGGTGCAAAGGTTAAAATTACCCTTAAAGATTGCCTTGCTTGTACAGACCTTTTGAGAGAAGGGTGGGATTAAAACACCACCGATAATTATAATATTTTCTTTAATGAATCTTAAAATTTTAATCCTCTTTCAAGGTGAATATATTAAAGGTTAAATGAATGTGATGTACACCCATGTTAGTAATTAAATTTTCTCATAATTCTTGTGTGTTGATGTTTGATTGTCTTGTCAAAACCTTGTTTTTCATTCCAAAACCAATCCGATCAACCAAGGTTAAATCCAAAGTTCATGACATTATCATACTATAGATATATAAAAAGGCATTACTGTGTCCACATTCCAAGTCAAAATTGTTCCTTTCTACATATTATGTCTAAAATTTGTCTCAAATCACACCTCTCTTATCTAAAATCATATTGTTATGTAGAATTTGAACCTGTTCTAGTCATTTTCCTAAGTTTCTAGTCTTAAGGTCACTTTAAATCAAATTTGGTTAAGCTAACATTTCTAGTCTCGATACCATTCCTTTGTGTCCAAATCAACTTTGTTCAAGTCCATTCGAAGTTCAAGTCTAATATGCCTAATTACACAAGAGTAGTATGGATTATAATGTTATTTATGATGATGATTAGAATCAAGGTCAAACAAAACCATTCACATATCAAACCACTTCTCACCATGATCAAGAGGATTCTATAAATCCACATGATATATAAGTTCGCCAACCAGATTATGAAGAAATGCCATTTATGTATGATGCAACTAGAACTCAATTTGAGAAATAATTATTTGATAATAGAGATGAAATATTTTTGCATTTATTAGAGATGGGTGTCAAGGCTCCTTTTGATTTTCCTCTAGAAAAATTATGTCAGGTTTAAAAATCAAAACCACAACATATTTTCAAAATCAATGAGTGGAATGATTATATACCCTCTTCTATTCATGATCCTCCAATTGTTCAAATGTCAACAATTCCACAAACATCTAGGAAATGGAAAGATTTACTTGTAACTTCCACCCAAGTTTTTCCTAGTGTGTTAACCTAACTATAACAAGATGATAAAGTGATTATTGAATTTAAAACCTTTTTACTTAATCTACTTTCTAATCCTCCACTTGAACATCAAATAAAGTATTTATTGGTTAAGCTATTACCTATTTTTGAGACATTTTCTGCTCCTAAACAACATACACTTGAAGATTCTTTACAACAAGTTGTAAAAAAATATCCAACAAAAGTTTTCTAATCCTCACCAAGTTTATAGAAATCCTACATGTCAAATTCTTTTTGAGTTAATTCCCTCTCAAAAACTACAAAGTTAAAGTCATATCTAAAACATTCCCATTGAGATACATAATTTTACTTCTAGTTCCCATATTCCCCAACATAATTCTTCCAACTTTCCCTCTAATACTCGTTAGATTTGGTCTAATACATAACAATGATTTCCTTCTATCCAACAAGTTGCTTCTACTCAGTAATAAATTCCCATCACTCAACAGTAATTCTCTAGTCAAAAGTAACAACTTCCTCCTACACAACAACGTGGTTCCATTCCTTCTTCCAATCAAAACTAATACTAAGTTCCACCTAACCAATAAAAACATGGTAATAGAAATAATAATTCTAATTGATTAGGGAAAAGAGTTCGCATAAATCTAACAAACACATAATTCTACTCTCAGTCAAAAAATCCCCCACCTACTTCCCAAAATACCTTTTTTTCAAAGAATTATGGGTTGTCAAAGAAGCAATATCAAGATTACAAGCCATGAATCAAAATAGAAAATACAAATTGGATCACATATGTTCATATCCATTTGATTTAATTATTCTTTAGATACCTTTTCCATCTCATTTTGAGATTCTTAAATTTGATAAATATAAAAGGAAAAGGTGACCCAAGAGAGAACCTAAGCCTATTCTTTATTTCTTGCCAAGAAATAAGCTATAACACCAATTTATTACTTCACTTGTTCTCATGAAGTTTGGCTGGAATTGATTTAGAATGGTTTACGTACCTACAAAAAGGTTATGTTACAACTTTTGATGACTTGTCAGAGAAGTTTATTAAACACTTTTCCTATAACATTGGACATGAGTTAACCATGGATAGCATATGTGTTATCAAACAAAGAGGAGGTGAGAGATTTATTTCATATCTTCAAAGATGGTGAGCATTGGCTAGTATATTTCCACATGTACTTCCTAACATTGAGTTAGCAAACATATTCATGATGAATTTGAACTTATAAATAACTCTTAATCTTAAACTATAGTGTCCAGGTAATTTTGATGATGTTATCACTAAGGGTGTCCAAATAGAGAAATCTCTTATTGATAAAGGATTGATTAAAATATATTCATATAATTAAACTCAAAATTAGTCTCACAATCAGAATCAGAATCAAAGCCAAAATATCACTCTAAATCCAATAAATGTGGTAGATATGTCCAAGCCTTTTAACCATAATAAAAATATGGTTGGAAATGGAGTTACATAAGTTAGACATGTTTAAACAATAAAATTTCCATTGGTACTCAAGGTTATTTAACCACAACCACTTACTTTTCAAAGGTAACCTCCTCCAAGGAATCAATTTAATCAAAGACCATTTGCTAATTTAGGAGAGCACATTGAGAATGTATTTCACAAACTACTTTTTGAAAATATGATGTTTGATATTTGTCAATGATGTCATGGAAGTTTCTAGGTGAGTGGAGGAAAGTGTCTTGATAGTCTAAGTATCAATGACAAAGTGTGTAGTGTGCTTGTCCTAGTATGTTTGAAGTAGGCTTAGTTGATCTTCAGTTTTAGCATGGTTAAAGATGTTTAGGGATGAGTATGGTGATTTTAGGCTATGAAAGAGGTCCCATAAGAGGTCTTCTATATTTTGAATTCTTGTGTGCATGAGTGGATTTCATCTGGTAGTTTATAGTTTTCATCTAGACATTTTGGGTCTAGTGGTATACAAATCTAAGTTGGCAGTTTGTTAACATCACCATTACCACATATAGATGAGTTATGGGTAGTTAGTCATATGGGTGTGATAAAATTAGTCTGAAGTTTCTATGTTCCAAATTTTAGGTCATGAGGTTGAGCGTAGCTAAAGATATGCAGGTGCAAAGTTGGCCTCTTAGATAGAAGTTCATTAAGTTTCTATACTTAGCCAAACTGTCACTGCACACCATGTATATATGAATGAACCAGAAAGTTTGTGCATTTAATGCAGGTAATAAAAAATCCAATTGAGGTCAAAGTTTTTCATGAATATTTTGTCTATAGTTCCAAGAAGATACCCTAAAAATTTAGATTCTTGAAGTGATTTCTAGTTCAAGTTATAAAGCTTCAAAGTTATTATAGCAAACTGTGATGGGCCAAAGACCATCAAGTTTAATCACATTGAAGTCTGAGGTAATTGGTCTAGAAGATCCAATAGTGAGAACTTAATTATACATATTGAGATCAATGGTGTATATGAATTCAACATGTCAAAGGTTGCACATGCTGGTGACAAGTGTCACAAGCTCACTAATCTAACATAAGATAAATGGTGAGTGGTGGTTCATACTTATGAAGATCAAGGGTGTAAGACAAGTCAAAGAGTCAACAAAACATGCAAGATTACCAAGTGGTACAAGCGTATGGATTGAAAACAAAGTGATCATAAGGTATTTAAGGGTGCCAAGTGATATAATCATGGGAGTTCTAATCAAGATCTAATTTTGAGCATTACAAGATAAAGGTTTGATTGATCCGAGGAGATCGATGAAGTGCATTTGTTCCAAATTATCAGGAATAAGTGAGATGATGACAAGTTTTTTATGTTTAACAATAATCAAAGGTAAATATAGAGCTAATTTTAAGGGAGATCGATGATGTATATTCTTTCAAACTATGAGAGGGCACAAGATATTGACAACATGTTCAAAGTTTAACAGTCGTTCAGTGACTATTGGAATTCAAATATTTGAATTTGTGAGGGAAGACCAGTCTATAGTTTTTGTGTTATAAATTTTGATATATGCAAAATTTGATCATGGTGTAAAAGGTAAAGTTGTATAAGACTTCATAAAACATCTAGATAACCTAGTTAAAAGGTCTAATTATTTGTACAATCAAAGATATGGATTTCCAAAGTTGACTATGTATGTGTTCATGCTCTGCAAGTAACCTGAGAAGGGTAATTGAGTTGTTCTTGATGGTATTTTGATGTTTTAAGATGAACTAAGTGTTGGAGCATGTTGTAGAATTCATGAGGACTATTTATGTGAATTTTCAAGATTTGACCAATCCATATTTTTTTATGATCAAAGGCTTAGAAATTGATTGCGTGTTCATTCTTGGTGATCATATGTACAGAATGATGTTTGGGATAATTATGTTATAACAAAAACATGTTGTGATCGATGTTGTCACTTAAGGTAGACATATAGATCAAGTGGCATGGGTCTATGTATTGTTAAAGTATTATTGTGTTCTAAGTTTGCTTGGAGAAGTGTCAAAGAGGTGAATGGGTCTCCATAGGACCTAAAAGGATAATTAGGCCTATTTAAAAGAGGTTACTACTTAAAGGTGACCCATGTAGATGCCTTAAGAGTGAATGTGTTGTGTCTGACAAATAAGGTTGTGAACATGATATTCATGAAGACTTTATAAAAGGTGAAACCAAAGATGATGATTTCTAGACTTGTGAGACTTGAGAGAAGAGGTATGTGTGAGAGTTGTAGAGTGAAGGAAAGAAGAAAGGGTGGGTGCCTAGTGGATGAGTTGTAGAGTAGAGAAGATTAATGACTATGAGTATAACCTATAAGTTACATTTATGATGTCAAAGATAGTGCTCTTACAGGTTTAAATATTGAGGATAATCAAAGAGGTCTAGAGTGATCCAAAAGGATGTTTTGGATGCTTTGAGTGTGAGTGAAGGATATATGATGTCTGTGTAAGCTTGGTGGTTGATTTGAGAGGTAGGTCAGAGTGTGGACTGTGTGTATAACCATTTTGTCATGTTATTGAGGTTGTGATAGAGTTATTGCTGAGAAGTGTAAAGTGATCCAATAGGTGGATTTGGATGTTTGTGGTTGTGTGAATAAGTGAAGGGGGATGATATACATTATATCTCCATCAGATTGGTAGGCAATCGATGTTCAAGATATGTTTATATCATAGGTGTTGAGAGGGTGCTCAACATCTAAGTTAGAAAAACTTGACCATCCTAGGGGTAGGTGCTCCTTATGAAACATGTGTTTCACTAAATTTAGGTCATAAGGACTTGACCATCCTAGGGGTAGGTGCTCCTTATGGAATAGGTGTTTCAATAAATTCTAGTCAAAAGGACTTGACTATCCTAGGGGTAGGTGCTCCCTGTGGAATAGGTGTTTCACTAAAGTCTCATTTTTGCATACTTCTTATAGGATAATTAGTCTATGTGTTTTCAAGCTTGAGAGTGGATTTTATTAACCAAGAGGGTTTCCCACATAGATATTATGTTGTGTGTGTAATATTGCATTATCAATTTGTTCATTACTATAAACATCTTGAGTGCTTCATGAATGGTTATATTGAATGCTTAAGTGTTTAAAGGGTTTTGGAAATTAAATTGGATTGTTTGCCACCACTGATTCACCCCCACCTCTTAGTGGTTTGTACCTCTAACAATTAGTATCAGAGCAAGTCTTTTGGTAAAGGCTTGACAACTTGAAGGAGATACAAGGTACAATATAGGTAGCCATCAAATGCGATGAGGTTTTTCCACTAATTAAGCATCAATGTTTAATGGATCTAATTATGCTTTTTGGAGTGTGAAGATAAAGACCTACATCATGTCCCTAGGGTTTGACACTTGGAAATATATTGTGGATGGTTATTTTTCAATTACTATTCCTCCATATAGTGTTGCAGATAAGGAGTTGTTTGAAAACAATTCTAAGGCAATGAATGATATCACTTGTGGTCTTTCAGAGACTAAATACACCAAGGTAATCCATTGAATATCTGTAAGGAAATGTGGGATAAATTTAAGGCTATTAATGAAGGAGATTTAAAGGCTAAGTTGGCAAAGTTGTAGACTCATTGAAGACAATTTAAGAGTCTTAAGATGAAGAAAGAAGATTCTATGGCATCCTTTCTACAGAGAGTTGATGAGATTGTGAACATCATCAGAGGTCTTAGAGAGAAGTTTGAATAAGCTACAATAGTTCAAAAGGTATTAAGGTATCTTTCTCTCAAGTTTGATTCAAAAGTGTTTGATGTAGAAGAAAGTCATGATCTTACTTAGTTGAAGTTGTATGAATTGCATGGCATCTTTACTGCCTATGAGATGAGAGTAAATGATGATATACCACCAAATAAGGAATAAAATTCAAGATAGAAATGAATCCAAATAAAAATTTCTAAGGTAAGAAACTCAAGGATGATGACATATCTAATATTGTTGAAGATGAACTAATTACTTTGTTTACAAGGAAATTAAAAATAGGGTTAGGCAAGTATAAGGGTAAGCTACCCTTTAAATGCTTCAATTTTGGAGAGGTAGGACATTTTACTAATAAGTACCCTCATAAGAATAAAAATAATGATGAAGAAGAGCATGGTGATGGCCAAGATGAAGACAAGAAGACATACAAGTCTGATAAAAGGAAGAAAGGATTTTAAAAAGTATGACAAAAAGAAGTCCTTCAAGAACAAGAAGAGTCTCTACACAAATAAAGATTGTAGCTCATCAGATGAGAGTGAAGATAGTGACTCGGAGTATGATCATGAAGATGATGGTCCTGTTGAAGATAAATCCCTCTTCATGGTTGAGGAAGGAAGTTGCTCATATCAAAATGAGTCTACTTAGAGTGATTCAGATGATGATAAAGATGAGGTGGACAATGAGATTGAATTGATGAACCCTCTTGAAGAACTAAAGATTAAGAAGAAGATTAACAAGAAGATGACGTCTCTAATCAAGGACTATGAAGATAAATTTTGTGTGTTTAAGGCAAGAATGAATGAAGATACAAGGAGCATGAAGATATAGTCAAACATCTTAGTTTTCAATTAGAAATCTTGTCTACAATCTTGAAATCTAAAGAAGATGAATGTTCAAGGCATGTCATTGAAAATGAGTCATTAAAAGCTAAGTTAGAGAAGACATCTAGTAATATGAAGTAATTTGTGAGAATTTAAAATATCTCAAGTGATATAGATAATATTTTGAGTGATCAAAATCATGCAAGTGATATAATTGGTCTTAGATACAAGGAAGAACTAGAAAATGCAACTCAAGACAAGATGAATACTAATGTAAATCAGACCTTGAAGGTCAACAATCAGTCAAGGAATGAAGATGATAGCAAAATGAAGAAAAATTAGATTAAACAACCAAATGCCATGAGGTATGGAAGTTTCAATGGTTACTATTACACATATAATCAATTTGGGCATAGAACTAGAGGATGAAAGAGAACTATTAGAAATGAGTTTGCATGGAACTATGATTGGGGTCATTAGTCAAAAGGTGAGTCTTCTTCAAAAGGAGTAGTTTGTTTCAATTATCAAAATAATGGACATATTTTAAGATTTTTTTATAATCAAGAAAGATAGGATAAGCTTCTTGAAAAAGGTGTAATGTGCTTGAACTGTCAACAAAGAGGTCACATTGCTAGATTCTACAAGTAAAGGCCTACAAGATAAACTAGGTTTAATCAAGCTCCTAGAGTGTAATAAATAAGGAAAGTTAACTCATATAAAAAAAAGGTGGTAAGTGTGAGTAATGATGAGTCTGCAGGGTCCAAGTAATCTATTTGATATGGTGGAGAATGCTACAGAAGTTAGAGGGTGCCAAGAGCTCTCATTGTCTGCTCATGTTGTGAATGAAGAGACCAAGCTCAAAGAGAAGACCAAGGTGATGGTTGAGGCTAGTTATGAGGTTTATATGGATTCAAGTTAACATCTTGTTATATCTAAGTAAGTTTCATGCAAAGAACATCAATTTTCAATACCTACTAATGAGGTTCTGAACTGCATAGAAGATTCATCAACTGAAAAGGTATGTCATGAATCATTGTTATCCCATTATGTTGTCAATACAGTCTAAAGATTTATCATCCACTACAACATGATCCTTCTCAAATCAAGCTTCATATAGATCTGAAGGTTTTTGGTTTTCAAATTATTCAAGTTTTTGCCAAAATAGAGGTCTGATTGGCTAGTAGATTTGTGAAGTATGTTACAAAGGAGGAGATAGGTTATGAAAATTGGTGTGCTTAAGGGGGCATATAAGAGTGATATATATATATATATATATATATATATATATATATATATATATATATATATATGAAGTTTTAGGTCTTTAAATCATGTCTACTAAAAGTTTTGGGCTCTTCAAGTTCTAGGTAAGGCTACAAGGAGTCTAGACAGGCCTAGTGTGAAGATTTGATGTTTTTGATAAATTTATCCAAATGACCAAGGCATTAATGTTTCAAGGTCAGTTATTAGGTTAGTTTAGAGCATGTTTTATATTTGGTGAGTGGCATGAAGTTTTTTTGGTGTTCCTTGAGGTGGTTTGAGAGAGAAGGCTAGTAAGCTTGTGTGGTGGTTCTTCATGGTGTGTGAAGATCTAAATATGATCAATAGGTGAAATGGATCAGAGATATTAGGGTGAGTCATTCTTAGATTTTTCTTGGTGAGTTCCATCATATTTTAGTGTTTTTGTGTGTTCTTTCTTCATTGCTTGCAATGCTTGGTTGAAGAGAGTATTGACATGTAACAAGAGGAAGTTGTCAAGGCAAGAAGAGGTAGGTTAAAGGCAAGGAGGAGTTTGTATCATCTTTATAAGGTGGTCCTCTCCTATTGGTGGTATTTTCAAGTCCTCAATATTAGTTTGTTCCTACTTTTTCATTGTGTCAAAGGGGGAAAAGGTTCCTATTATGAGAGGGCTTGATAAAAGGAAAGGAAGGTGAGTTGTATGATGGTTATTGACATCAATGACAAAGGGGGATATTTTTGGAGAATTTTTAGTGATGTCATGGAGGTGTCCAGATGAGTGGATAAAGTGTCTTGATAGTCTAAGTATCAATGACAAAGTGTGCAATGTGCTTATCCTAGTATGCTTAAAGTAGGCTTGGTTGATCTTCAGTTTTGGCATGGTTAAGGATGTTTAGGGATGAGTATGGTGATTTAATGATATGAAAGAGGTACCATAAGAGGTATTCTATGATTTTAATTCTTTTTTGCATGAGTGGATTTCATCTGGTAGTTCATAGTTTTCATCTAGACATTTTGGGTCTAGTGGCAGAAAAATTTGAGTCGATTTACTAACATCACCATAACCATGTATGGATGAGTCAAGGGGATTTGGTCATATGGGTGTTATAAAATTAGTCCTAAGTTTCTATGTTCCAAATTTTAAGTCATGAGGTTGAGCGTAGCTAAAGATATTCAAGTGCAAAGTTGGCCTCTTGGACAAAAGTTCACTAAGTTTCTATACTTAGCCAGATCATCACTACACGTCATGTAGATATGAATGAACCAACAAGTTTGTAAATTTAATGTAGGTACTTAGAAATATAATTGAGGTCAAAAATTTTCATGGAGATGCTTTCTATAGTGATAAAAATATACCCTAAATATTTTAATTTTTGAAGTGATTTCTAGCTCAAGTTATATAGCTTCAAAGTTGCTCTAGTAGAATATGATGGGCCAAAGACTGTCAAGTTTAATCATGTTAAAGTCTAAGGTCATTGGTCTAGAATATCCAATAGTGAGCACTTAATTATAAATATTGAAATAAATGGTGCGTATGAAGTCAACATGTCAAAGGTTACATGTGCTAGTGACAAGTGTCACAAGATTTATAATCTGAGAGAAGATCAATAGTGAACGGTGGTTCGTAGTTATGAAGATCAATGGTGTGGGACAAGTCAAAGAGTCAAAAAAGCATGTGGGATTACCAAGTGTCACAATCATATAGACTGATATCAAAGTGATTAGAAGGCATGTGAGGGTACCAAGTGTCATAATCATAAGAGTTTTGATCAAGATTTAATGATGAACATTGTAAGATAAAGGCCCAGTTGATTCAAGGAGATCGATAGAGCACATTTGTTCTAAATTGTCAGGAAGCAGTGAGATGATGATAAGTTATCTATATTTAATAGTAATCAAAGGTAAATACTGAGATAATTTTAAGGGATATCAATGATGTGTATTTATTTAATTTATGAGAGGGCACGAGATGTTGATAACATGTTTGAAGTTTAATATTTGCTCAGTGACCGTTGTAATTCAAATATTCAAATTTGTGAGGGAATACCAGTCTATAGATTTTGTGATATAACATTGATATATATAGAATTTGATCATGGTGTTAAAAGAAAAGTTGTAGAGGACTTCATGGCACATCCATATAACCTAGTTAAAAGGTCTAATTATTTGTACAATTGAAGATATGGAACTCCAAAGTTGACTATGTATGTGTTCATGCTCTAAAAGTAACCCAAGAAGGATAATTGAGTTTTTTTTAATGGTATTTTGATGTTTTAAGATGAAATAAGTGTTATAATGTGTTGTATACTTCATGAGGAACATCTATGTAGATTATGGAGGTTTAACCAATTTAGATCCTGTATGATCAAAGGCTTAGAAATTGACTATGTTCATTCTTGGTGATTGTATGTACAAAATGATGTTTAGGCTAATTATGCTATAGTATAAGGGTGATGTGATGGATTTTATCACTTAAGATGGACCTATAAATTGTGTGTCATGGGTATATGTATTATTAAAGTATTTTTGTGTTCTAGGTTTTCTCAAATAAGTGTTAAAGAGGTGAATGGGTCTCCATAGGACCTAAAAAGACACTTAGGCCTATTTGAAAGAGGGTATTGCTTAAAGGTGACCCATGTAGATGCCTTAAGAGTGAATACATTTGTTTTTTTTTTAAGGAAGGCTATGAACATGATATTCATGAAGAATCTATAAAAGGTGAAACCAAAGATGATGATTTTTAGACTTGTGAGACTTGAGAGAAGAGGTGTGTGTGAGAGTTGTAGAGCAAAGGAAAGAAGAAAGGGTGGGTGCCCAGTGGATGAGTTATAGAGTAGAGTAGATTGATGACTATGTGTATGAACTATAGGTTATATTTTTGATGTCAAAGATAGTGATCTTACAAGTTTGAATATTGAGGATGAGCGAAGAGGTCTAGAGTGATCCAATAGGATGTTTTGAATGCCTTGAGTGTGAGTGAAGGATAGATGATATTTGTGTAAGCTTGGTGGTTGATTTGAGAGGTAAATTAGAGTGTGGACTATGTGTATGACCATTTGGTCATGTTGTTGAGGTTATGATATATTTGTTGCTAAGAAGTGTAGAGTGATCCAAAAGGTGGTTTTAGATGTTTGTGGATGTGTGAATAAGTGAAGGGGGATATATACATTATATCTCCATTAGATTGGTAGACAATTAATATTCAAGAGATGTTAATATCATAGGTGTTGGGAGGGTGCTCAACATCTAGGTCAAAATTACTTGACCATCTTAGGGGTAGGTGTTCCTTGTGATACAAGTGTTTCACTAAATCTAGGTTAGAAGGACTTGACCATCCTAGGGGTAGGTGCTCCATGTGGAATAGGTCTTTCACTAAATTTTGGTCAGAAGGACTTAACCATCCTAGGGGCAGGTGCTCCTTGTGGAACATGTGTTTCACTAAAGTCTCATGTTTGTATACTTCTTACAGGACAAGTAGTCTATGTGTTTGTATGCTTGAGAGTGGGTTTTATTCCCCAAGAGGGTTTCCTACATAGATCTTGTCTTTTGTGTGTAATCTTACTATAAACATCTTGAGTGCTTCATGAATGGTTTTATTAAATGCTTAAGTGTTTGAAGTGTTTTTAAAATTGAATTGGATTGTTTTCCACCACTGATTCACCCCCCTCTCAATGGTTTTTACCTATAACATATGATTGGTTGGACAAATACCAAACTCTTTGATGAAATTCAACCTAAACTAGAGTGGTATATGAATAATGAATATTGTGAATATCATCAAGTCAAAGGGAATGCAATTCATAGATGTGTACAACTTAGGCATCTCATTAAAGACATGCTATAAAGAGGATAAATTGAATTAAATAATGGATCATCACATAATTATTGTCAAGATATGGTAATATATAAAAAACCCTTTCCTCAACATAAGCAACAAAAAAAACAACAACAAAATAATAATCATAATCAGAATCAAGGTTCCTAAACTATCAACATTTATTACCATGCTAATCCTTACAATTACAATGTAGTGGGATGTATCATGGAACATCATGTAGCCATGATCATGATCAATCCCCATTATCATAATTCCCAACAAGAAAATCCATATATTCTAGGATTAGGTCCATATATCTTTGGAGTTACTCCTCATGATCCTCATTCTCGAGTTATTATTTTAGGACCTATTTATTTTGCTTTAAATTCTCATGTTTTTATTCCCACTTGAGATTGTGTTATTACAAATTGACATGTTAAAATCAGCCTTCAAGGACTTGTATCTTCCTCTGTTGATCCTAATCCACCTTCTTATTCTAATTCTATTCCAAATCAATCCAAACTCAAGTATGCACATGTTAAGAAGTTGTATGATATTATGGATCAACTAAATAAAATACCAATACATTTCCATTTTGTATTTGTTGTGTACTTCTTAGCTTCATAGTGATGTTTTATATGAGATTTTGAGTTAGTCTTAGGTGCCAATCAATGTTACACTAAATAAATTTCAAGCATTGGTTAGACACTTATCTCCTGGTGCACAATTTATATTTGATCAAAGTGATATCTCACCTCTTGGATCTTCCCACACTAATTCCTTATATATTATAGTCATAATTACTCATCATAAAATCAAGTAGATACTTATAGATAATGGTTCTATCCTTAATATTATTCCATTGAAGCTAATCTAACGTATGGGATATACTATGGTAGATCTCAAAAATGATACCATCACTATCAAGGGGTATGATAATACTAAGTGACAACTACTAGGAATAATTTCCTTACTCATCTAGGTTGGGCCTATCATCCATAGTACCTTATGTCATGTAATTGATATTGATTTACCATATAATATCCTTGTTGGCCATCCATAGATTCATGAGATGTATGTAATTCCATCTACATTACATCAATGCATCAAGTTTCCTCATTTTTGAATGGAGGTTACTATTCCTCAAGAATTATAGCCATATCAATACTGTAAACATCTAGAAGCAGAAGGTTTTTAATATACCTATTGCCCTAGTGTTTATAATACCCTCAAAAAGGACAAGTAAGTAATATCTTATCCACCTCAATCCAATTATTTATATCTCAATACCCTTTCTTCTTCTTCCAAAGCACCTTTCCCTTCATTACATTCCTCCCATTTCAATATTCATGACAAAGGTCTTGGCACGTATAAAATGGAAGATGCCTTTCATGTTACAAAATAGTATAAATCACCTAAATCCCATGGCTAGACCAATATGAAATGGCATAATAAGAAGATAAAATATTCTCCTATGAAACCTCTTCAATTCATCCTAGGAAAAACATTCAGTCAAAAAGACTTGAAACAAGAAGATGAGTCATGGATGTATAATGAGGATTTAACTTCTTGTTTTTAGAGTAAAAAGTACCATATTCCAAATATACTTATGGCCCATCATGATTATAAAATCAAGGGATTGGGGGAAAAAGATCAAGGTAGCCTAGACCCTATTCTTCCTATGAAACATTCAAAGAAAAAAGGTCTTGGGTACAAATTACCTTGGGTTGTCCCCATGTATCTTAAAATTGGTTTGACCATTGCATGAAATGATGATATTAATAGAAATGACATAGAATCTTATATTAGTATATAAAATGAGCTTGACATAAATAATCTATTTGATTCCTTTTATGTTCTCACCATTTCCACTATTCCAATCATTACCCTTATCCTTCATTATCCCGACCTTACTGATTGGGACTAGCAAGACAACAATATCATTCTCAATGAATTTTCAAATGAAGAAGCTATTATAGAGTCCATGGTCCTAAGAGATGGTTTATAGATAGGTGACCACAAGCATGGATTTGTATACACTCTAGACCCTATGGCCTACTTTAGGGAGAAAGTGAACTTCTTTGGTCAAAATAAAAATGAAAGATCAAGATCCTCAAGTGAAAAAATTTCTGAGGTGATTTTGGATCAGGGAAAAAGTAAATAAAAGGAAAAGTCCCTTGATGAAAAACTATTTCAGGTGCCATTAGGCAAAGAAGTTTAATTTCCTTCATAAGAATCCCAAAAGTCTATGCTTATCATACAGTGCTAAAATCAACCCTAAAGATCATGAAGAATTCGAGTGTATTGTTATGGAGAATCCACATTTGGTAGCTCATTAGACATTTACTCAAGGGAATGATTTTTATTCTAAATACATGGGTCAATCTGAGATTCCACATTTAGAGTTTAATGATCAATTACCTTCTTTTACTATGATTCTGGATGATGGTTCCACTCTTCTTGTGTAAGACATGATCGAAGTTAATATTGGAACATATGATGATCCTAAAATAATCAAGCTTAGTGCATCCCTCACTTCAAACGAGCATGAATTTATTATTTCCCTTCTTATAAAGTTCATTGATATATTTGCTTGGGCTTATTTTGATATGCCTAGTCTAGATCATTCATTGGTATTTCATCATTTGGTTATGCATCTAAATGCTAAAACTATTAAGTAGAAACTAAGAAAGATGCATCCATGGATTACTCTACTGGTTAAATTATAACTTAAAAAATTACTTGTAGTAGGTTTGATCAAACCTATTCCCTATATAGATTGGATTTCTAACATTGTTTTAGTCAATAATAAATCAGTCAGCATCTAAATTTGCATAGATTTTAGAGATCTTAATAAAGTTTGTCCTAAAAATTATTTTCCATTGCCAAATATAGATATGATTATAGAGTCCATAACAAGTTATGAGATGTTATCTCTAATGGATGTCTTCTCTGGATATAATTAGATTAAGATTGATCCAGAGGATCAAGACAAGATACCATTTATAACCCCTTAGGGCACATTTTATTATCAAATCATGCCATTTGGATTGAAAAATGATAGAGCCACATATCAACGAGAAATTATTTTTATCTTTCATGATCTCATATATGATATTTTTGAATACTATGTTGATGATACTCTAGGCAAATCTAAAAGTCATGTAGAACATCCATAAGTGATGCAAAGAATATTAAAATGGATTTATGGGTATAAAGTTCATCTAAAATCTTAAAAGTGTTTTTTAGGGCTTATATCAAGAAAATTTTTAGGCTTCATTGTCTCTTGCATGGGCATTGAATTTGATCCAACCAAAGTTCAAGTTATTATTGAGATACCACCTCCTTCCAATTTGAAGTAGCTTCACAGCCTATAGGGTAAGACCTAGGCTATTAAACACTTCATCTCCCAACTTTTTGATCATTATCATCCATTTAAACATATTTTAAATAAGGTCATTACTTTTTAATGGAATTTTGAATGCCAATAAGCTTTTGAGCAACTTAATCAATACTTATAAAATCCTTCCATATTTGTTCTACCAATATTGGGAAAACCTTTGTTATTATACATATCTATTACTACCAGTGCCTTAGGGGCACTCTTAGATCAACATGGTGATCAAGGAAAAGAAATATTTATTTATTATCTAATTTGTATATTATGAGCAAAACTATACTCCAATAAAAAATCTTGTCTTACATTAGTTTTCACTTCCCATAAGCTTAGACATTATATGTTGAACAATAAGACAATGTTAATTACAAAAATAGATCATTTGAAATATCTATTAGCTAAATCATCTATAAATAATCAAATGGATAAATGGGTTATGTTTCTTAGTGAGTTTGATATTGAATACACTTATTAAAAAGATATAAAAGGACAAGTATTGGTTAATCAACTAGCCAGAGTACCTCTCCAAGATTTTACTCCTATTATAGTGCAGTTTCCTAACAATTATATTATGAATTTAGGTGAAGACAAAGAATTGAATCTCTATTTTGATGGTTCTTTCATGTACCATGGTTTAGGAGAAGGTATACTATTCATTACACCATAGGGCAATCTGATTCCTAAGGATCTTTGCATTGGATTTCCATGCATGGATAATATAACTAAATATGAGGCTTTGCTTATTGGACTTAATATTATAGTGCAATGAAATATTCAAAAATTTTAAGTATATGGTGATTAAAAAATTATTATTAATCAATCCACTGATCAGTATCAAACAAAGGATGAAAATCTTGTGCCTTACATAGGTATGGTGGATGCTCTCAAACATAAATTTGAAACCATTCATTTCAAACAAATTCTTAGAGCCAACAACAAGCCAATTGATGTTATGGCTACCATTGGATCTATGATTACACTGCCTCCTTCTTTCAAAGCATAAAAGTTTCTCATTAAAAATCTTCTTGTTCTAGGGTATGACTATTTAAATTTTGAGATGATATGTGTCATTGTTGGTCCTAATTTCACTTGGTACATTGACATATTTTCCTATCTTCATGATCAAATCCTTACACTTGATCTATCTCATAACCAAAAAAAATCATTTATCCAAAACACTTCATGTTATACCATAATTGGAAACTTTCTCTATCACAAGGGCTTTTATGGAAATTTGCTTATTTATTTAAATACAGTAGAATCTAAATTAGCACTTAGGGAAGTCCACAAAGGGATTTATGGGGCACACACTAGAAGTATGGTCTTAATTAAAAAATATCTTTCATACTAGTTATTATTGACCTACCATGGAAGCATATACATGTGCTTATGTAAATAAATGTCTATCATGTCAAAAACATCATGATCTAATTCATGCTCTAGCAAAAGTGCTTTAACTAGTAATAAATCCTTGGAAATTTTCAACATGGGGGCTTGATCTTATAGGAAAGATTAACCCTAATTCTTTTGATGGCCATAAGTATATCCTTATTGCTACTGAATATTTTACTAAATGGGTAGAGGAATTACCTCAATTACATATATGATACACTTATTTCTAAGTTCATCCTGAATAACATCATTTGTCATTATGGCATTCCTTCCACCATCTAATCAGATGCTGGCACATCCTTTAAAAATAAGGATATTGCCACCCTCTATTTTGAGCTCCATATTAAACACAATTTTCCCACTCCTTATTACCCTCAAAAAAATGGCTAGGCACAAACATCCAATAAAACACTTATCAAAATTCTCAAAAAGACTATCAATGAATTTGGCCACAATTGGCATCTAAAAATATTCCTAGCCTTATTTGTGTACCATACCAATTCCTACACTCCTACTGGTACAACTCCATATTCCCTAGTTTATGGATTTAAATCCATTCTTCCTATTGAGATTGATATTTCGTCCTTGTGTATTTCAATGGAAGATATCCTTGATGAAGAAGAATATTGAATGGTTAAATTAGTATATTTGGACCTTCTAGATGAGAAAAGGCTAGCCACCCTGAATCACCTCAAGTCCTATAAAAATTGGTTATGCTAGGACTATAACAAGTGAATTATCTCTTGAGAGTTTAATCTTGGTAATATTATGCTCAAAGAAAATCAAAAGAATACAAATTTTTAATGGGAAATGAAAGGTAAGTTTAGACCTAATATTTTAGGCCCAATTATTGTTATAACTAGTTATGGGTCTAACGCATATAGATTGGCTACTCTAGAAGGTGATGAATTAGATGAGCCAATGAATATTATGCATCTTAAGCAATTGCATGCTTAATTTTCCATACTCTTGTCTATAAGTGTTCTTGATTTGGGGCATATCTATTCTAATTTATCTTCCCTATTCCTTTTAGCCCTTGTTTGGGGGCATATCTATTCCAATCTGTCTTCCCTATTCCTTTTAACCCTTTCTTGGGGGCATCCTTTCATTGTTCCTCATTTTATTTTCCCATTACCACCTTGATCTAATTATGATTATACAAGTAAAATAGGTGAATCAGAGAAACATTTAGTAAGAATAGAGAAAAATAAAATAATGGTTTTGTGTTAGAATCTTTTTGTAGAAGAAATGTCATAATGTGGAACATCATGATTTTTTAGCTTGTATGAATGTTATTATTCCTTTGAGTTCCCTATAAATTCATGTATGCATTTCCTCATTTACCTCTCTTATATCTTGATTCATTATTATAAAAGAGAAATTTATATCATATTCTAATTTTTTATTGAGTGATAATCCCTGAATTATTTATATATGTGTTGACGCAAAAAATTGCACCCAGGGCAGGAGGCCGAGCTCCTACCTTCTTCACGCAACAATGGAAACTCCCCTCTCAATTGTGGGACCAGCGAACCTGGAGGGGAGAGTCTCTAGATAAGGGCTAGCTCCCTTTGATGTATCATTTAGGCCCTGGTTTCTCCTACTACTAACAAAAAATGTAAAGGGGGGAGATGAAAAGGGAGAGAGAGAAGCTGAAAACAAAGCCTAAGCCTAAAAAAGAAAAGGTGATTCACCAAAAAATGTGACCCACTCAGGCCCGAACATACACTTTTCACCAAAATAAGCACCTATACACTTCATCTATCATGAGAGAACCTTCTGCCTCGGTGGGTCAGGGGTCCGTGGAGATACAGGGAGGAAATAACTACTAGAGGTGTTCTGAGACATGCTACAACAGCCTATCCACTTCACCTATACTCCTCTAGGGACACTTTTGATAGACCTATAAAAGGAAACTTGAAAATGCACCAGACATGCTGAAATCATTCTGTAAAAGCATTAAGAAAATGACTTAACACAGAATCAAAGCATAGACACATACTAAAGATGCAAAACTCAGAATGGAGGTAAAAATGCTATGTTCTAATTCAAGGTAAAATCTGGTAGCTCTACCTTACAAGCCTGAGAGATTTTTGGGCAAAGTTTTGCCTTAAGGCTGAGAGTCGATCCCTTCTCAAAAGAGAAGTTTACAATTTATAGGAAGAGGAAGAGCAACTTAGCACTTCTTAGGAAATATTTTGGCACTATTTTTTGCAAGTGGCCCATGTGCGCTGAACACATTGAGAAGAGGAAACCACTGTTACTGATGTCATTATTTAGAAAATGCCTACTAGAACCATGTTATATAATTGCCAAAATTGACTTTGGCATTCAAACATTAATGTAAGAGCATGGCCGTGCCTCTTTTCTGCAAATAGACTACAGTTTGTCCCCTCATCAATGCCAATTATAGAAAATAGGTCGCGTCGCTCATTCACAATAACTCACCTTCCCTTTTCCACTTGAATGCTTTGTCATTTCTACTCTTTCAGACCTTGAGGGTGATCTTCTGGTGGGTCACTGCGTTCCTCAGGCTCCTTTCACGATTTGGCACTTAGACAGTTCAAAACAAATGGCTACTTCACGGTATTAAATTTGACGTCCATGCGGCTATCACCCTTGGACTCTCCTTCGACTTCTTTCTTTGCCCTTTTTTTTGAGAGCACATCCACCCTTGACATGTGTCATAGTCCACTGCTTGGGCACTTAGAAGACACTTTGAAATGTAGACGTTGACACGTGGTAGCTTTTACTGAGCTGATAATGGGATGTGGCAGCGTCTGCTTACATTAGAGGGTCTTTTGAGAGTTAGGCAAATGTTGACACATGGATTCTTCCACAAAGCTCTTGGAAACTCATTTGAGCCCACCATAGTCTTCTTTGAAACCAACTAGAGAAACCCATAGATGTTTCCACCTATCAACTTCTACCGAGCCCTACAAGGGACATGTGGCATGTTTTGTTGCTCTTAAAAAGCATGTTGAAGTCCTCTGTGGTTTCCACTTGGTGCTTTCCACACTCTGGCTTCCCTAGTGTAAAATTTGATGCTCTCAAGATGTCATCATCCTTGCCAAAGTTTGTCAGGCCTTTCTGCTTCGCAGGCTTTTGTTTTGGGCTTTTTTTTTTCACGGATAAAAGTCTGCAAGAATTGGCCGCTCTTTGTCCTCTTCTTCAGGCTCTTTGAAACTCTCTGCCCTCTATAAGGGATTTTGAACCCATCACTACCCTCTAGTTATAGGGCACACCCTTGAACCAAGCCTTTGAACTAATTCATTGAACCGATGGCATTGAACTAAAGCCGCTAAACTAAAGGCATTAAACTTTGTGATTAAACTCGTCGATTGAATTAAGTGTTGAACTAGTGCCACTTGAACCCGTGGTTGAACTAAGGATGAAGCATTGAACCAAGTCTTGACCAAGTGACAATGAAATTTAAATGTTGAACTTGCATTGAACCAAAGCCGCTTGAACTATGGTGATTGAACCGGCTGAAGCGTTGAACCAACTGAATTGAACCGAGCATTGAACTAGACGATTGAACTTAAATGTTGAACCAATGGTTGAACCAAGGCCTTGAACCGATTCAATGGTTCAAAGATGCAAAATTTTATTGATTTTATTTAGACAAGAGCCCAAATAAGCCTCGTAAAACTCAAAACTCTCTGAACTGATCCCTTATGTGCCAAAGGACTAACCTGCTGAATCCGTAGAAATCCAAAACCTATAGAGTCCATAGATTTAGACCTGTAGAGTCCATAAAAATGAATAAATTCATGTAAAATCAGAAAATGAAATGGCGTAGAATATCAGGGACAAAAGGGGACTAATTTTTTGGCCTGTTGGGCAAAAAATGGTCAATAGATTGGTGACTCCCAGGGGAAGCATGCTTGCTATGCTTAAAGACTAGTTGCCTTGTAGTCCATTAGGCACAGAGTCAGATGCAGCTTGAAAAAAAATCATCAACAACCCCACAAGATCCAAGAATCAAACATGAAGCTTTTTACCCCACACGCAAAGGGAAACACACAAGGCTAAAAAAACACTACATGTGCAAACTGCACTTAGGGAAAGCAGGAAAGAAACTAAAAACAAAACTACTATATACAGCTAACCAGGTACATCTGATTCCCTCTTAGATCAAAGGGAAAACTTCTTAAGTCCCCTCCTTGGCAAGGAAACTTATGGTGCCAGGCAAGTAGCTGAATGAAAAAGAGATTTGGTGACCTGCTCCTCTTGCCTATCACCTGGATTGGCTGGTATCTGAGTGGATCAATTTCAAACATGATTTTGACATATATATACTCTACTTGTCCTTGGAAGCTTGTTGAATGGTGGTCCCTCATATTGGTGCTCTTCACCAAGAAATTTGTGGCTGCTAGCTTATCACCGTTAGCCCTTTGACATGTATAGCTCCCTTGCAATGCATCATGGTCTGACTTGTTTCCCTCTGCCTCATTGGAGACTCTGTGAGAATCATCCTCCTCTTCCTTTTGGCCTTCTTAAAGAAGGGTGATAGTCATGATGTCTGAAATGGAATCACAAAATGATTGCTCATCCCATAGAATATCACCTCTTTGTTCAAAGCTTTCTTCTTCAAGGCATTCCTCTAGGAAGATAGACCTCTCCTTTTCCTCCTTGATGATCAGGATCTCTAGATGTTCAAAGGTATCCTCCTGATCCTCCTCCAACTTAGGCTCCTTAGCATAGTCATCCTCCTCATTGAAGCAACAAGGAAGTTCATCAAATAAGGGGGAAGAGTGGTCACCATGCTTTTGTTCCTCTTCATATTGCTAAAACATCTGCATGTATGCAAGACCTGCATCTTCTCCATTACTGATGATGTCTTCACAAGGAGCATTGATGATGATTTCTTCTTCATTATCACCCATGATAGCCTCTTGGGGAACTAAAAATTAGATCTTTTTCTCCTCACTTACCTCATGTAGAATAGGTTCCTCCTTGAGAAGGGGTGAAGTGGGAAAACCATGTGGAAGATGCGGCAGTCTTTGAGCTAGAATTGAATGATTCTCTTCTTTCCATCTGGCTAGCACTTCATCAATATCAGGTGTGGCTTGATTTCTCTTTTGGAAGTGTGTAGATGGGGTGTGTTTAGACATAGAATGTGCCATTGGGTCTAAATTTTCCATCACACACTGGCTGAGGAATCTCTCTTTAGATTCCAACTCTATAATTCTCCTAGCTAGATCCTCTTGGAAGAACCTTTCTTGGAGGTCACTAACATCATAGGAGCAACCTCATCTTCTTCAAGGTTTTGAGAAAAACCTTGCTTCTCCTCCTTCCTGCCCCATGATTCTATCATTTTCCCCCAGTTCAGGATCTCAGAATTAGAATTTTGCTCCTGTGAACAGGCAACAACTTTGTTTTCTCCAAGGTCTTGGGACTCCTCCATGAGGTCTGAAAGTTCTAACTCTCTTTCATGAAGCAGTCTCATCCTATCCTCTAAATCTTTAATTTGCTTGGCTAGATTATCTTGAAAGAGTCTTTCTTGGAGGTCACTAGCATCATCCTCTTCAAGGCTCTGTGCTGGTTCTTGGTATTCCTTCCTCCAACTCAGAATCTGCACATCATGTTGAAAGGCTTGGAAAGGCTGAGGAATGCTAGGAAGAGACTATTGATGGACTAGAAGAGTCTCTAGAAGAGGGATATGCTAGCTCATGGTATTCCCCCCAGTGGAAGATTCATAATATAAGGAATTGAGAAGATTGATCTCCATGGGGGGTTGCTCTGATGCCCTTTGATGTTGGAAATATAGGCGCACGAGATTGAGAGTAGATGCATTAGGTGAATTGGAGTGAGAAAGTGCTATTTGATAGAAAGGATTTGGTGCATAAGAGGGGGATTTCTTTAGAATAAGAGGGGGCACACAAGGCTGACTACCTTGAATAAATGGATTTCTCCATTTTTATAGCTCCTTCTCCATGGAATGTAAAGCCTATGCTTGCCTAAACAAACACTCCTCTTTATACATTAGCTCCTGCTGATATCCATACTACTCCAGTCTGTCAATCTCCATCGTCTGCTTCTCAAACTCGAGGGCCATTTCCCTTATCATCGAAGGGCAACTAGGAGGGCTGCTTGAGGTGATTTTATACAAATATTGAGCTTGATCATAGTCATATGAAGGAAAACAAGACCCATGATTTTTTACAAAGGAATTATACATACAAAAATGTGATTTTTGATGGCACCAGGCTACTTAACCAGTAGATTCAACTCAGAGTCACCATTGTTGTGAATGCAAAAGCCTCCAAAGGCTAGTTGTTTAAAGAACACACCAAAAATTCTTTGACTCTTTGGACAAAACCTTGTCCTAGTTGGTCCCATCAGGCATGCCAAAAACTATTGACACAAAAGATTGCAATTGGGGCAAGAGGCCGAGCTCCTACCTTCTTCACACAACAATGGAAACTCCCCTCTCACCTGTGGGACTAGCGAAGCTGGAGGGGAGAGTCTCTAGATAAGGGCTAGCTCCCTCTGATGTATCATTTAGGCCCTAGTTTCTCCTACTACTAACAAAAAATTTAAAAAGGGGGGGATGAAAAGGGAGAGAGAGATGCTAAAAACAAAGCCTAATCCTA
The DNA here is from genome assembly GCA_037957365.1 of Torreya grandis. Lineage (NCBI taxonomy): Eukaryota > Viridiplantae > Streptophyta > Pinopsida > Cupressales > Taxaceae > Torreya > Torreya grandis. The sequence goes on along the minus strand of JARHVA010001941.1, from coordinate 2,395,933 downwards.
AAAAAGAAAAGGTGATACACCAAAAAATGTGACCCACTCAGGCTCGAACATACACCTTTCACCAAAAGAAGTGCCTATACACTTCATCCATCATGAGAGAACCTTCTACCTTGGTGGGTCAGGGGTTCATGGAGATACAGGGAGGAAATATCTACTAGAGGTGTTTTGAGACATGCTACAGTAGCCTATCCACTTCACCTATACTCCTCTAGGGACACTTCTAATAGCCTTGTAAAAGGAAACTCAAAAATGCACCAGACATGTTGAAATCATTCTAAAAAAGCATTAAGAAAATGACTTAACATAGAATCAAAGCATAGACACATACTAAAGATGCAAAAGTCAAAATGGAGGTAAAAATATTATTTTCTGATTCAAGGTAAAATTTGACAGCTTTGCCTTACAATCCCGAGAGATTTTTGGGTAGAGTTTTGCCTTAAGGCTGAGAGTTGATCCCTTCTCAAAAGAGAAGTTTACAATTTATAGGAAGAGGAAGAGAAACTTAGCACTTTTTGGGAAAGATTTTAGCACTCTTTTCTGCAAGTGGCCCATGTGTGCTGAACACATCGAGAAGAGGAAACCATTGTTACTGATGTCATTCTTCAAAAAAGGCCTACTAGAACCATGCTATACAATCACCAAAATTGACTTTGGCATTCAAAAATTAATGTAAGATCATGGCCGTGCCTCTTTTCTACAAACAGACTGCAGTTTGCCCCCTCATCAATGCCAACTATAGAAAATAGGTCACGCCGCTCATCCAAAATAACTCACCTTCCCTTCACCACTTGAATGCTTTGTTGTTTCTACTCTTTCAACCCTCGGGGGTGATTTTCTGGTAGGTCATTACGTTCCTCAGGCTCCTTTCATGATTTGGCACTTAGATAGTTTAAAAAAAATGGCTACTTCATGGTGTTAAATTTGATGTTCATGCAACCATCGCCCTTGGACTCTCCTTCAGCTTCTTGCTTTACCTTTTTCACTGAGAGTGCATCCACCCTTGACATGTGTCGTAGTCCACTGCTTGGGCACTTAGAAGACACTTTGAAATGTGAACATTGACATGTGGCAACTTCTACTGAGCTGATAATGGGATGTGGCAGTGTCTGCTTACATTAGAGGGTATTTTGAGAGTTAGGCAGACATTGACACATGGCCACTTCCATTGAGCTCTCGGTAACTCATTCATTCCCACCATAGTCTTCTTTGAAACCAACAGGAGAAACCCATGGATGTTTCCACCTGTCGACTTCTATTGAGCCTTGCAAGGGACACATGGCATGTTTTGCTGCTCCTAAAAAGCATGTTGAAGTCCTCCACAATTTCCACTTGGTGCTTTCCATGCTCTTGCTTCCCTAGTGTAAAATTTGATGCTCTCAAGACGTCACCATCCTTGCCAAAGTTCGTCAGGCTTTTCTGCTTCGTGGGCTTTTGTTTTAGGCTTTTTTTTTTGCGAACAAAAGTTTGCAGGAATTGGCCACTCTTTGTCCTCTTCTTCAGGCTCTTTGAAACTCTCTACCCTCTGTAAGGGCTTTTGAACCCATCGCTGCCCTCCAAATATAGGGCACACCCTTGAACCAAGCCTTTGAACTAATTCATTGAACCGATGGCGTTGAACTAAAGTCGCTGAACCAAAGGCATTGAACTTTGTGATTGAACTCGCTGATTGAACTAAGTGCTGAACTAGTGCCGCTTGAACCCATGGTTGAACCAAGGCTGAAGCATTGAACCAAGGCTTGAACCAAGTGCTGATGAACTTTAAACATTGAACCTATGTTGAACCAAATCTGCTTGAACTGTGGTGATTGAACTGGCTGAAGTGTTGAACCAACTAAATTGAACTGAGTGCTGAACTAGCTGATTAAACTTAAACATTGAACCAATGGTTAAACCAAGGCCTTGAACCAGTTCAATGGTTCAAAGATGCCAACTTTTCTTGATTTTATTTAGATAAGAGCCCGAAGAAGCCTTGTAAAACCCAAAACTCTCTGAACTGATCCTTCATGTGCCAAAGGACTAACCTGTTGAATCTGTAGAAATCCAAAACCTGTAGACTCTGTAAAAATGAATAGATTCATGAAAAATTAGAAAATGAAATGGCCTAAAATAGCAGGGATAGAAGGGGACTAATTTTTTGGCCTGTTGGGAAAAAATGGTCAAAAATATGGATAACCGCTTCACATTATTTATTCATTATTGAGTTCTCATACCCATGATTCTCATTTCCTTTGATTGGTTGTTGTATGTTCTCATTTCTTATACATTCCTTGATCAAAATACAATTGTTTATATCCTATTATAAAAATACCCAAAACAATTAAAATATTCCAAAAATCCCCCTAAAAAGTTCAAATATTCCAAAAAACCCTAAAAAACCAAATATTTTCTTATGTTAAACACCGCAAATAGTTTCATGACTCAATATCCCAAAAAATTTCCCCACCTATGCCCATCTCTAATGTCACATAATTAATTAATTATCATTTGTTAATCAACTTGGATTTCTAGTTTCTTGTAGTTAGGTGACACATACTTAAGTACCTCAATGGTGTTTTTTATTTCCTCATGAGTACAAAATTTCAAAAAGTGGGATCAAATTTCAGTGTTCTCACGATTTTATGTGTTTAAATTACATGCTTTTGTTGTTTTATGAGTTAAATTTTACATTCTCACCATTTTATGAGTTAATTTTACACTCTCACCATTTTGAGAGTTAATTTTATGCTTTCACCATTTTAAGAGTTAATTTCATGCTCTCACCATTTTGTGAGTTCAACCATCTAATCTCAAAACATTTATATCTTGTCCCTGATCATACTTATCATTTTCTGTGACCAATTTTTGGTCAAAATATAATGGCTTGAGGTTGAATTACACTATGTAGGTAGTGCTCATTTCTTTGAGGTCATCTTGACCATCCCTTATCCCATGCTCTTAATGTTTTATAAATATATCCCTTGTTATTTTGGTAAGTGTATTACTTATATGCTCTCACCATTTTGTGATTCCCTGTTCCTATTTTTCTTCTATAATATATCTTCTTAACTTATCATTAATTTTCTTCAATCCCAACTCCTTGAGAGAACTACATTTAGCCTAAAGTCCATAGGAATATGTAGGCAATGTCTACTTGAATGAAACATTTGGAGTTAGCGTAGCCACCCCTTCCTTATTCTTCTATTCCCCCTTCCATGATCATGATTGTTTTTTCATACCCTTGATCCCAAAGAGTAATACCTTATTGTCACACATATTCCTTTCTAACTTAAATGTTTATTTAATTTTTCTTATGTGTTTGTGTGTTGATCATTTGTTTGTTTATTATTATGTTATTTTGTTACTCAATTGCCTTAATTTATTACATTATTATTTCCACTTAAGTCTTGATTATTCATATCATGATTTTTAGTCGTGAACATTTGTATCTAAATTAGAATTGATTTAAGTGCAATATGCTGTACATTTAAATCTTGATTTTCCATATCTTATTTTAAGTTGTATACATTTGTATTTTGAATTCAAAATTTTACACATTTTGATAAATGAATGTTATCATGGTCCTTCCTAGATTATGATGCATACTATCATGTACAATATAAAGAATTAAGTTTTAATACATTTTACATGTCAATGCCATAAATCAAATACATCTCTATCTATCTAATCCAATCATCAAAGCTAACAAACATTAGATCATCTCATCAATATTAATAGAAAGAGCATCTATAAATCAAAGTCATAGCCATCATGTCTAATCATAGTATAAGAGACATACAAAAATGCAATAAGAATCACATTAGATAACCATGAATATCATACAACTCATATATGAAAATGTCCATTTATATAATAAAAATGGGTGGTATACATAATAAAAGAATACATGTACATCTCAAATCATCTGATTCCATCATATAAATTGGTATATCTCACTGATTAAAAATATGAAGCACTATCTCGAAATGTCAACTCTGGGTATGCCCATCTCTAGTTGATTTACCTTGTGGATCCTCATGATGAGAGCCTTCCCTTATCCTATCCTATGGTATGGTTAGATATGCTATAGGAAACATGGATGATGATCAAGGAGGTAGCTAGGCTATTTATCTAGCTAATGTATAAGTCTTTTGAGATAAAACTGATATGGAGGTTGATCATTGTACATTATACTCTAAAAATGTAGGTCTCCTCACTACAACTAGTATTTCTACCTCATATAAGATCATATAATATTTAACCTTATCCTTAACCTAAAATATCTTCTCATAGATTTGAATCATTCCTATCTCTATCACAACTATTCGGTCGTTGTCAATATCTATCTATAATCTAGCCAACCTTGCCCATGTTGTATCTCTTTTTGCTCATGTTTCATCCCACTCTACTATTGTAGAGTCTCTCTAAGAAATAACCTATGCTTGGACCTGTACTTCAGCATCTAACTTAGATTTAGTACAATCCATCTCAAAGGTAAGTTGTACCTATATCTCATGCATCCAACTCAACTCTACTGTTAGTCTAGATATTTATGTCTAATTTTTACTAATCTGACTATGAGTTATAGATAACTACTAGGATTAATGATCTAAACATTCTTATAAACCTATGATCTCAGTCTCTCTGGTACTGATAGTTTGCCTCAATCTATCAATCGGATCTTGATCCTTAGAAGATACTAACTATCTAAATGGGCCATCTTACCCCACATCCCTTATCATCCATGTACCCTGATCCACACCTTCCACATCTACTATACCATCTCCTCATCTATGTCAATCTTTACTTGCTCCTCCACATATTATATCTCAAAATAATCTCCCTCCTCTACCTCATCTCCTTCGTCTCCCTCCTCCTCTCCAACCTCCTCATTTACTCTGATATTTACTTCCCTATCTATAGGAATAGGTTGTCAAGTATGTAGTATAACTTGTGTTTAATTATATCCTTAATTTTGTCCTTGCTTTCTACTCAGTGGGGTAGTAAATCTCACTGACTGATGCTTATTCCACCATGTCTCATATGACTTAGTAGCCCCTACATATGATTGACCTCCCACATATACCCAAGATACCTATATCACCAACCCAAAGCTCACTCTGACCTCATCCCGATCAGGGGCTAGTCTCCATTATTGTCTCTCTCTAACTGCATGAGTAAACTAGTGAGGTCCTAGAGGTACATCTTATTATAACCCAAAACATCATTGTAACCTATTTGGCCTATAATTATCAATGGTGTAACCCTATCAACCAACAATTTTTCACACAGTGGTCATATATAACATGTAATCTACATCCTTTGGCCATTAAAACTTAATATTTAAATATGGCCTCCATGTCAAATCTACATCAATAATCTCATCTATAGCTTGCCTATAATATATGAGATCTCCTCTATTCCTCCTAAGCCCATGAACCACTTGATACCATCCATACACCATAGTATCCTCTAGCCCCCTCTACTATTGACTACCCACATGTCACTCAATAGATATATGCTCATATGCCCAGACATGGAGTAGTGTCACTAGACCAATGCTACATCCTCCTCAATGTATAAAAAAATGAATATCATGGTATAATTGGGCCAAAATAGTTGGTCCCCATGTAAAAAATAATATATCTATAGGTATATCTCTCACCATGCCTCCCAAACCCATGTGGAAGAATTGACCACTCTTTTTAGGCAATAAAATGTCATTAATTACAAACCATGAGAACTATCTCCGCTCTATAAAAAAAAATTGGTATTGGAACATCCACCTCCATAGCTTCATCTCATGATATATCCATGATGAGATAAATCTCATTGATATTGACATATCCACCATTAAACATCTTAATATCTAAGGGTCCTATAAAATCCTCTAGAATAAACTATCTGTCACTAATTGCAAGCCAATATAACAGATGTCCTTTGACCAATACTAATTAAATATATTAGACATCATCTAAGGTGATAATAAACTCCATTATCGGTAGCTAAAAAGTATACATGTCTGATCTCCATTACTCTGCTAAGACACTAATGAAATTTTGATCTAATCTAATAGTTGGCATCCTAGCCACATGCATGAGGCCAATAGTATAGAAGAATCTAGGTATGTTATCTATCCATACTAATTGCTGATAAAGAATGTGTGAACATCTACCATGAGCTATCAACACATCCACTCACTCTTGAAATCCAATCAAAGTCACTACAGTTAATCATTTGCTACTACTTCTAATCACAATTCTACCTATTATTCACATTTATTTCTCAAACAAAATCATTTCATCTAGTCCTGTTCAACTTCAATGATCATTTTTCTATTTCTCTTTGTTCAATTTATATTCCTCTATGTGATTAGGATGTTTTCACCATTTTTAGGTGAATTCACTATTTATCATGGCTATTTCACCATTTATATGACAAATTCACTATTAAACATGTTCTTAACCATTTCATAATTTTCAAGATGATTTTGATGATTCTGTAGAACATTTCACTATTCTCTGAACCATTTCACTGTTCCTATCATCCATTTCATTGATTGGAAAATTTGACTTTCTTCTAATTAATTTCACCATTTTGATGGATAATTTCACTATTTTATTGGCCAAATTGAGTTTTTCCAATTTATTTTCACCATTTCAATGGCATCCAAAGTATTTCAGTGTTTTCATTTTTTTTAATGATGAATTTTCCATTTAGATAAACCAATTTGTCATTTTGAGCAGACCAATTCATTATTTTCATGAAATCATTCTGTGACATTTTGACATTTTGTGATTTCACTATTTTTGATGGCTAATTCATCATTTCAATGGATGAATTTTCTAATTTCTTAACCAATTCACCATTTTTTTAGATGAATTTGCCATTTACATGGTTGAATTCACTATTTTTAAAATGATAAATTTATCATTTTTTCCTACTTATACACATAATAAATATAATTAAATAATAAATTCATGAATAAAAATTATACTAGCCAATGGTCATGCACCTCATGGTCATCTATGCTTTTAAACATAGTTTGGAAGCATCCTCAGTCATGGTGTGCGAGGAATTTTATCTAAGGCACTTTAATGTGAAATATCTGTAGTATATTTTGAAATGAGAGGGTAAAAAAGAACCAAAATTCCACCCCAGGGTGAATTTATATCCTTTTATTTCAAAAAACTATCCCCATGCATTGTTATTCTTCTCTAGAGGCTCATTTTTAGCCTTAATATCCATTTTTATTCCTATTTTTACCTACCTCTTTCATTTTTTCTCCACTTCTATCATTTCTATGCTACTCTTTCATCAATTTGAGGGTTTAATCATCCAAATTTTTATCAACTCTCCCTTCGAGAGGGCATCCAGGGCTTACCAAGTGTTGCTTTGGGATACATTTGAACCTATTTGCTAGTAATTTTTAGCAAATTTGTCAAAACTAACATCCATTAATTTTTTTTATAACAATTTTAACAACTTTTTTATTCTTTGAAAATCCATTGCTTTGTCTACATCTCAAAATACCATCTCAAATAAGGGAAAATGTAGACACTCCACTTTTATCACTTTCATGTCAAAATTGCAAAATGGAATTATTCCAAGCAATTACACACAATCTAGTTCAAAATATTCTGGTCATATAATATACATGTTTAAATTCACCTTGGGGCATCTCTAGGTGAGAAACTTTACTATATTAAACCTATTCAATTATCATTCTGGTCAATTTCTCTAGTCAATTATTCTATTATGGTTAATTCATTAATTACACTTCATTGATCAATTAATACAATTAATTCCCTCTTCTATAATTAATTCTTCTAAATTATATTTCAATTACAAATAGAATTATAATTTTATTTCATTCAATTAATTCTTTTTTTCTTCCAAGGGGGTGTTGAGGCCAATATACCCCCCATTTTTGAAAATTGGGACCCTTGAAAAACCCTAAAGATTAAGCATGAACGTATGGCATGTTAAGATCATTTGTAGAATTTGAATATCATCCACTTTATCAAAATCAAGCTTACTTAGTTATGTTTCACTTTAATTTTGTCTAACATTTCTAATAAATGGTCTTTATGGATTTTAGTTGTAGGTTCCATGGTATATTTTCTTGAGAAGTTCATGTTCCAAAACCCTGGAAAAACCCTCAGTTCAAATTTGAATACTGACATGAGCTAAATTAGTGAGAACCCTTTAAAACCCACTTTGGACGTAAGCATAAATTTCATGTTTAAAGATTAGTCATGTTTTTAAAAATAAATATAACTTAGCCTAAAAATGCTTGGCCTTTTTTATTATTTCCCCCCTTTAATATCTTATATTCCTAATTAATATTCATTTTTTAGGGTCTTTTTAATTTATCCTAGCTTGGTCCCCTTGATTTATACCTTAGCCTAACATTTTAATCCTAAGGCCCCATTGTATTTATTAATACAAATGGGACCTTAGTCTTAACACCTTAGCCTAAGCTCCTATTCTCAAGTCCAATTTTATGTTATCTTAGTCCCTTTGATAAATGTCTTAGCCTAAAGAGTTAAACCTAAGGCCCCAACATATTTATTAATAGAAACATAACCTTAGCTTTAACACTCTAAGCCTAAGTCTTTTAGTCCTAAGTTCTGACTTAAATTTCTTACTTCTCATAGATCTGATGATCCTTTCTTTATCATGGAATTTGATCCAATAGAATGAGAAAGGCCTGAACTTTGAATTAAATACCATGCATCTTAGAAGATATAATGATCCATGCTTTGTCATGGGAAAAGGATCCAATGATGTGAAGTCCTTGATAAAGCTGTGCCCTTAACCTTCATCCAACAGTTCTCACTTCATCATAAAGACCTGATTGAACATAGTAAAGCATAATTAAAAATTCAAAGGATTACAGAAGGCCTATAAGATTGACATGTGGCACCCTTACATTTTAGGATTAAAATCAAAGGCTCCCCTGCTAGAAATAACCAATCATGAGCAAGATCCTAGATCATGATCCTACAACTCTAAATTTGTTGTAGATCTTAATCTAATAGAGTGAATTAAGTTCAAGATCTTAGGAAGCCCCATAGAGGTGTTAAGTGGAACTCTCACATTGGGTCATAGGAAGTTGATGAACTTAAAATTTATGTTTGCATGACCATCAAATAACATCCACAAGGATGTATTTGATGTCTGTGTAACTGTCAAATTTAAGCCCATAAAATTAAAATTTTCACTAACTTAAAATTGACATTTATGTGACTATCATTTGACATCTGCAAGGATGTATTTAATTTCTGTGAGGTCATCAAATTTAAGCTAATGAATTATTCTACTTAGGATCAAAATACATCAAAATATTGTTATAAATCTCATGAATTTCCAGGCAGACTAATGGAAGCCCTTAGAAAATGCTCAAATATGGAAATATTCAATCCAAAAATATGAAAATGGTCTTATGGTCTAAGTATATGCAAAATAAAATTAGTCTAAGTTTATAATTTAAGGTCCCCATTGCATTTTATTCAAATACTATGAACCTTAAACTATAGACTTATACTAAGTCTTATTTTAAAAGAGTCTTTGTTACATATAACTTAGACCAAGTGTTTCTAACTAAAGGTTTTAGTGTGTTTATTAGTACAATAAAACCCTATTTGATACTAGACCATTATATAATTTTTGCCCCTTTAAGCATATTCTATAAGCTTGACATAAATATTTTAGTTCAAAGTGTACATTGTGTTTATTTAACACAACATAAAATTTAGCCTAAAATATTTAACTGTGGTCTCCTTTACATGAATCCAAAAAACTTAGGCATAAATTTCTTAGCCTAATGGTTATTTTGTGCTTAATAAACATGAAATTAACCTTAGCCTAAGGAATTTAATCCTAAGTCCCACCTTAATAATGTGCTAAAATAAATTTTGGGTGTCTTTGCAGATCAATGGTTCATGCTTCATTATGGGAAGATGATCTAATGACGTGAGGACCTCAAAGAATTTTCAATGGAGTCTTGAGAGCCTATAGGATTGATGTGTGGTGAAATCACATTCAAGGTAGAACTGATAGATTATCCAAAGGTTCATGATTCATCATTCTCCATGATCCCATGGCACAAATAGACAAACAAATTTTCAAAGGAACTCAGAAGGCTCGTAGAGGTCCCAAGCGGCATAAAAATAGGGCACTAGAACCATAAATCTAATTAACAAGAAATAACCTATATCAAAATCAATGGCTCACACTAATATATGATTTAAATCCAATATAGCAAAGGAAATAAGGCATTTTAAATACCAATAACTCGTGCTCAAAGACATTTATGAAAAATGTTGTGAAAGGTCTAGATCATTATCACATAAGCACCACACAAGCAAAAATGAAATAACAAAATATCTTGTGGGTTTAAAAATGTGAAAGTATAAAGGCAAAGGTCCAAATAAAATCTAAGGCATGTATAATATAGAGTCTAGATATATCCTACCATTAAAGCTCTAAAACCCTAAACCCTACATAAAAGTGACCCAAGCGAACCCAATTGGTTATAATTTAATCTGAAGAAAGCTTGATTGTGTTTTTGAGTGCAAAAGAGCTACCATAGAGACCAATTTTAAATCTAAGGTAAATAAATTATCAAGTAGAAGTCATGACAACCCACATACAACAATTAAGAGAAGAGATAGAGCTCTATCTATCAATAGATAATGAAGGTAGGATCTTTAAAGACACTGAGCTAGATACTACAGCCTTCAACTATGGCAACAAGAACTAGTATGAACTTTTCTTCATTATGGATGAATTGTAACTCATCACCAAGGAGGAATAGAGGATTACTACTATCGATAGAAAATACTATGACCCAGTCACTGGTCAGATGGCTGGCCTTCACTCTATCACTGCCAAGCCTAAGGTACTTCATTGTAAAGATATCCTTGCTCCTATATTTATTGATTTTAGGGTAGATAATGACTATATCATCAATTGAAGGACCTCCAATAAGGTTTCATACATATCCAATATGGCCTTTGAAACATACTACAAGCTTCCTAAGCCCCATGTATACTTACCCTAAATCATAAAGTGGACCAACAAGCATGACCTGGACACCATCCTCTAACCATGGTTACTCCAAGGGAACCATGTGTTTAGGGACCTTGAAGGGAGGATTCCCATTATAAAATTGAGAGAGGGAATTAGGGTAATCATGATCCTATTAAACAAAAGCATTAGGAGCCTCTTACACTACATATGTAAACATGACATGGGTTTCATATGATTACTTCATGATTAAAGAAAAGCTCACCCTTTATTGGAAAATTAATCGGTATTCACCTAGGGTACCAATTTGCTACCATTAAGAAGAAAAATGACAAGTAATTCTACATGATGTCCTATTTATTTGATGCCCTACTTTATTCTGTTAAATTAAATGGCATCAAGAACTGGTCTCCATAAGGTCTAACCACTATTTCCCACCATTACTCCAAATTTAAACATCTTTAAGTATAAGAATGACATGAAATTTATCTTTGATTGTGTCTACCCAACCATAACAGAGGCTATTATAGGTTTTCCCATGCCTAGAGTCCATCCATTAATCAAGAAATATGTAGAGATGATGGGTGACATATGGTTCTATCTAGACTATACAATTATCAAGATTGAGGGAATCATGTCCTCACTATATAAATTGCCTGTGTATGTACTGAATAAACTTGTTTCCAACTGTTTTTCAATTTTATACATTTAGAAGAAGTAATAAACTAAAGATTAAATGGTCAGGGGTTTTTACATACCTGGATGAAGTTTGCGCACCGTATCCAGACGATTGAAGGGACTCCTCTTTGGCTGTGGAGGATGACACCTGTAGAGAGAAAGACTTAAACAAAGATATTGTTAGATGGATATAAGGTGGATTGCCAAGCAAAGCTTGGTCCTAGAAGTCCAAAGACTTCCTTGAGGGATGACAGTCCACTAGTTGATAAAAATAATGTTGCTAGCAAGAGAAATGATGAAAGACTGAACAAAAGAAATAGAGATAATGCGTACATGTATTCTGCTATTGGTCTGTCACAGTCACTGACGCCGGTTAGTCTGCCATTGTCAGTTGGTTAAGGTTGTCGACATCGATTAGTATGTCGATGTTGGTAGGGGAAATGGTCAATGTCAGTTAGGGCAATGGCCTTGGGTGAGTTTTGGATAGGGTTGTAGGCTGTGTCTTTGGTTGACAGAGTGGTCTGTGAGATTTAAAAGAGTTGTGCAGGGATGCAAGGCAGTAGACAGGGTCTTAAGAGGGACAAGGGGTAGAGGATAGGTTGTCAAAAGGGGTAAGAGTAGGAGGAAGGCCTCTCAGCCTATCCAGGAAGAAAGTCAGGCTTGGTCTGGTCTACAGTACTTAGAATTAGTAAAAAGGGAACTAATTACTGATGCTTTCTAAACTACTGAAATGAAAGGGCAGAAGAAATACTTAGCTCTGGTGAGATGAAGAACCAAGGTGTAGAAGACTTGTTGTTGATGCGGATGATGTAGAAGACTTCCTGCAATGTTTCAATCAGGGGTGGAGTGACTGATGTAGAGTTCCTATAGCCTTTAATGCTTGGTGTGCATCTGGGAGAGAGAGAGAGAGAGGTTGAATACTAGGATCCAGAGATTTGGCATTTGGGTCTGTGATTAGTTTTCCATTTGGCCTACAAGTTGGTTTTAAGCAACTGATGTCGGCGATCCCACCGGCGTCGACTGATGGGTAACCAATGTCGACGGCTAGAAGATGGGTAAAAAGGCTATTTTTAGCCTTTTGCCCGTTCCTTTGTCTGTGAGCTCAGTGGTCATGGTTAAATGGTCGAAGGCGGGTTAAATGGGCATGAGAGGTTAGTGGGAGGGTTGGAATGATTAGTCATAGGATGATAAATGAGGGTATCTAAGGAGAAGGAATCCAAGGGTCAGGTTAAGTCATAGTTAAAGGCTAAATGGTTTGTCCATCAAGTAGACGAACAAATGGATGTGGCCGAGCTAACCCCAGAAGACATCATGTCATCTGAGTGCGGCCTACATAGCCCCTATTAGAAGGGCCTCAGACCAATGTAGTTCAGGCTAGTTGATAGGTTGGTTTGGTCAAGTTATAAATGATGAGGGTATGATGATGTTATAGCCTTTTCCATATTATGTGATGGTGTATTCTGTAACATTGGTTGAGTGGTATTTCATCCCTAGCAAGTTTCCATATTGGTGATGGATGTATGCTAAAAATGAAATGAGGTTATTTATGCTTCAGCAAGTAATGGTTTATGCTTGACATAAATTGTGTGGTCGATAGTTTCCATGTGTATTGGTGTCCACAGAAACTAGTGTGAATAGGCTATGAGAACATTAGTGGTCTAAAAAAGGTTTGGTTGGTTTGGTTTGGTTTGGAAATGATTTGGTTGGATTGTTTGTGACCAAGATGTACGAAGGGAAAGGCATTTTTTCCCTTTCATTGACAAGGACCATAATGATAGCTTAAGTAGGGGGTTTTTGAGAAACAAAAGCCCCGTTCATGCATTACATCGTTGACCATTGGTTGTGTTAGAGAAGTAATCAAATCACTTTGACATTAAAATGAGCTTGAAATCCCTTGAGTAGGTGATGTGATATGTTAGGATAGGGTAACCCTTTTTAGTAGGGATAACATTGCCCCTTTTTACAGGAGCCCCTGAGAATGACTATAAGTCAAGTCCATGACCTTTTTTTTTTTTTGGTAGACTGATCAATGCGGGAAGTCTACATGGGGATGTCATTTTGTTTTATGGTCATTTGTGAAGCTGATCGATGCGGGAAGCTTCCAAGAGAGTGCTGTTTGTAGCAAGGTTTTTAGGCATATCCATCCTTTGAGGGAGTGGTCTATATTTTTGCTTTATATGTTTTTGAGGGCTTTGAATAGCTGTCCTTCAAGAGAACAGTCTATTAGTTACAACAATGATGATGTAGCTATCCTTCGAGGGAGCAGTCTGCATTTAGAGTTTTATAACCTTTTGATATTTTGTTTGACATCTCCATTTATTTTTGATAGGATTTGTAGTCATGGACAAGACTATAAAAGCTTAAGGGCTCCCTTTTATTAGGACAAAGCATCAATATTTTATAAAAGGGTCACATAGTGTTTGTGGAGGGGAACAATGGTAAAAGGAATGAGGATTAAAATGACAGGGATTGCTCAAGGGATGAGCTCAAGTTAAATATCAAGTGAATGAGTACTTGATTAACAGTAGAATGGTCATAGATGTAAGGCATTAAGGGGCTCAATTTTTGGCCAGCCTTTAAGAGAAGACAGATGATAAGTCCCTGATCCATACTTGTGCATTATGATGTAAGGTCCGAGCTAATTAGGAGCAAACTTGCCTCGTTTACTTCTTTCCATGTTGGTCACGTGTTGGTCGATGTTTGGTCAATGCTTGGTTTAGGTCGATATTTGGTCGATGCTTGGTTGGTTGATGTTTGGTCGAGGTCATGATAGTCAAGATAGAGTCAAATGCCCCCAGTTATTTGTGACAGGGACAAGGTTTGGCACCCATTGCGGATAATCAATGGGTTGGATAAATAGGATGAAGAGAAGATGATGAAGCTCCTCTTTTTCAAGGAGTGTGACGTGAGGATGAATCTTGTGAAGCTTTTGTCTGATAGGCTTAGTTTAAGAGGGTGAGATGCTGATCTTCTAGGTTGGAGTTTGGAATCTCAGAATTAGGGACGGTGATGGAGGCAATGGTTGGTAATGTCTTGATTAAAGAAGCTAGTGGTTGGGGGTCTTCAGGTTAGACCTCCACTGTTTGTAAAGCTTTGATTAAAGATTGGTGATGTTGTGGAGATATTTGAATAAGGTCATACAAAGATGTCTTCACAGGGGTTTGGTGAAGTTGTTTCACCATGGGGTCATGAAGTGGCTTCAAAGATGTTTGATGTGATGTGCCCAAGATTGAAATCTTGGGTTTTGGTGGTTGAGGAGGCTTGATGAATGGATATGTTTGAGGGAGAGAAACCTATTCTTTCCCTTTATCCTTCATGGTTTGTGACCTAGTGGCCACATTAATGGTGTTGATTTCAAATAATGGGGTTGAAGGTGGTAGAGAAACCATAGTCTGATGATGGGATATCGATTTAGGTGATGAGGTTTGAGATTCATGGGATGGTGTCGATGGTTTGTTGAAAAGGTGGTCAAGAGGATCCTAAATGAAAAGGGTGTCCTTTTTCAAGTGTTGATGAATGATAGCTTTAAGAGCACAACAACGCTTAGTGTCATGTCCAGGTGTGTAATGATATGTACAAAATTTAGTGTCATCAAACCAAGATGGTTTTGATCTGAGAGTTGATGAGTGTGACGGTGAAAAGGGTTGGGAGAAATGAGATGGTGTTGGAGATTTATCAAAGGGGTCCTTAATGAGAAGAGTGCCCTTTCTCAAGTGTTGACAAATGATAGCTTTAAGAGCGCATCAATGCTCAGTGTCATGCCCAGGTGTGCGATGATATGCACAAATTTTAGTGTCATCGAACCAAGATGGTTTTGGTCTGAGAGGTTGGTATGGCTTAATAGGCAGAAGAGTGATGTTAGAGGATTGTAACAATTGGCATAATAGTAAGGTATAAGAACCTGCTAATGGGTCTACATGTTGTGTTGTAGTAAAATTTGACAACTTCTATTTAGACATTGTTGAGGGGGTGTTTTGTACCATCCTTATGTTTGGTGGTGTGGCCAGACGTGTAGATGACACTTTCATGGTAGGAGGCATTGGATGTTTTGAAGGAGGTATGTTTTTGTTAGGTGTTGGTAGTAATGGAGGTGATTTTTTTTTGTTGGGTTTCAGAGTAGGAAGCACTCCTATTAAGGTGGATGGGTGTGGGCCCAAAATAGAGGATAATGGTGATGGTGGGAGAAAAGTTCTCTGATGTGGTTTAGTAGCCTTCTTTGGTTGGGTGCAAGGAATACTATTGTGGGGGGTAAGGTTCAATTCTACCCTCACTAGATCTTCTTCGACCGAAGTAGGTTAGGTGGTGAGTTCCTCTTTCCATGGAGAAGGGATTGGAGAATATGGCTCTTTAGTTGGAAAGAGCGTAGGGATGATCATGGCTTTCTCGTATGGTCGAGGAGCGGAAGAAGTATGATCCCCCATTGATGATAAGAAGGATGAGGGTGAGGCAGCTAGTGTTGGTGTTGTCAAGGCATCCTCCAATATGGGAGAGGTCAAGGTAGACTCTCCTATGTGTGAAAGGGGGCTGGATGGAGGACTAATAGGAGAAGAAGGCTCTTCTACCTATTGTGGAAAAATAGGAGAAGAAGGCTCTTCTACCTGTGATGGAAAAAGAGGAGAAGAAGGCTCTTCTACCTGTGATGGACAAATAGGAGAAGATGGCTCTTCTACCTGTAGTGGACAAATAGATTGAATAACCTCTTCAGACTGTGGGAGAGGTTGGTTAGGAATGACAGAAAAGACCTTGTTGACTGTGTGTATATTATGCTCTTGGGGGTCATTGGCCATGGTCTGAATGTTGTTTTGACTAGGGGGATGGTTAGGGAAAGGTTGTCTAAAGATGTCTATGTTTTGGTTAGCCGATGCATTTGGGTTATCTAAAACAAGATCCCACTTGTCTAACATGTCCTGGATAATGTTTTTGAATATTTTGCAATTGTCTGTGTCATGACCCTTGACACGATGATAATTACAGAAGTCATTTTCCCTATACCATGCAGGGATGGCTTTTGAGGGGTCAAATTGGGGTGGTCAAATTTGAGGGAGATTGAGGACCCCCTGCTTGATGAGTTTATCCAACACAGACGCGTATGAGTCTCCTATTGGAGTGTATTAACCCTGTATGTATCGTTGTTGGAATTATTTGGTGATGCTTTATGATGTGGAAGGTTTAGATTGGTTGGTTGTTATTGATGATGGTGATCTAAAGACCATAGCATTTGCCACTCCCTTGGGTTTGGAGTGGGAAGAAGTAGATTTGGATGAAGAAGGGTCATTGGATTTTACATTGTTATTTCGCAATTTGACCTTGTCCTCTTCGACCGCGTGGAGTTCAAGATTTTGGGCCATGGTGAAAGCTTCATCAAATGTGCAAAATGTTTGAAACCGCAAAGTAGATGAGATGTGTTTGGCACATGCTTGTGAAAAGAGCTCAATCAGCTCAGGTTGAGGTAAAGAAAAGGAGAGTTGGTTGATTAAGCCTCTCCATCGAGCAATGAAATCAGCTATGGATTCATCGTCAAATAGTTTGATAGAATATAGGTCTGTGATGGAGACCTTTTTAGTGATGTTAATTGAAAAGTGGTCAAGAAATAGTTGGGCGAGTTGAGTGAAAGTAAAGATAGAGTGACTGGTAAGGGAGCTATACCAATCAAGGGTGGCCCCTTAAAGTGACATGGGAAATGTACATAGTAACAATGCATCGTCATGGGCTATAAGGTAACAAGTGTGTCTAAACGCTCGTAAATGTTGTTGTGGGTCTTCCTTACTCTGGAAATGAGTAAACTTGGGAAGTTCACACTGATTGGGATATGGTCAGATTGGGACTGAAGGATGAATGGGTTCATTACAGATTTGTTCATATGAGAGAACATTTTTTGAACCTAAAACAGATGTCTCAAGATTAGACAACTTATCCATCAACATCTTGATTAGATTAGTTGATGGATTTACAGGTGGGGCACCCCATAGGTTGTAAGGTACCTAGAAGGCATTAGGAGGGGCGTATGATGTACCTAGTTGCATTTGTATAGGGGAAACATATCGGTAGTTCATCATAGGGACTGATGTTGAGGTCAAAGGCTGTTGTGTCATAAAGCTAGAAGGCACAACTTATCTTGATGTCACCACAGGTGGTTGGATGGTGGAAACACCAGCTAAAGGGTAGGTAGTCACTCTTGTATTTATGGGCACAAGAGTGTTTGGGGTTGAGATAATCAAGTTGTGAAAATGTGACGAACTTGGTTGAATTGAAGAGTCTCGCGTTTGGCTCTTAGTGAGATAGTGTTAGAGAGCCTTGACATTATGGTCAAAGAATCTCTCAAAATTTTGATCCCCTTTAGGAAAAATTGGAGATTGATCAGGGGTTGACTGGATAGGAGAATATTTAGTGTCTGAAGTACACTCCATTAGGGGACTTGATATGAAAGGTGAAGGGGGGAGTGGTTGTTGCCTTGTGTGGTCAACAAGAGTTTTGGCTTGACTACGTGTTAAAACCATTCAAGGCAAAGAGTCAGGTTCTAGAAACTGAGTTTTTTCAGTTTTAGAAACTCAGAATGTGTGTCTAATAGTAATAAAGTTAGGTTTTAAGCCTGCTATTTTGGAAGAAGTTTTGTTGATAGTGACCGATGTCGATAGAAGAACCGATTTCGGTGAAGAAAATTGCTGATGTCGGTCAGATAACTGATGTTGGTGAGGAAGAGTTACCGATGTCGGTGGAAAAGCTGATGTTGGTGTCTGTGTGTTTCTAAAAACTCAAAAAATTGAAAGTTTTTGGAAGAAAGAAGAAAGTCTGAGTTGTTTTCCAAGCTCAAAATATGACCTCACCAGCTCAAAAAATTAGATACAAATAAAAAAATAGATGAAGACAAGTAGCCACTAAACATTAATTCCTAAGAATAAATTTTAGAGTCTTGTTGGCTTATGCCTTAGAAGAGTGTGTTTGGGAAGTTGGGCTTTTAGAACGGGTCCTAGAAGAAGCAGTCTAAGGCTAGTTTTGAGTTAGTTTTGGTGCTCAAGATCTGTATTAGGTTCCGTATATGGCTTAGTGCTAAGGAGCAAGATCCCCTTACTTCACGAGCCTAGAGATAAGCTGGGTCACTTAGCCACTATATACTTCCCCTAGAGTTTATACTCTGCTAGAGAACAGAGTGGGTTCTCCCCTTGGTAGTGAAGTCCAAGTGGGATTGCCAAGAAGGGTAAGGTATCTGCTAGGTGATGAAATCCTAGTCGGACCTTGTCTTAGGTATGTTTAGATGTTTGATTTGTGAAAGTGGTCTGGTCGTGTAACATAAGTGCACTATGATTTATTCATAATACATTTTTAATTACTAGATGTGAGAGCTAAGTATGCATTTAGGCAGAAATGACATGCAATAGATTTTAAGCCCAAATAGAAATGTTTTGTTCGGATGCAAGCAAGTGAGGAAAAGGTTAAGAGTATGAACTTCACTACTCTAAGATGCAAGAAGGAAAGGTGACAAGAAGAAAAAGAAAGAGATTCTTTTTAACTTCCGCTTATGGTTTTGTTTCAAAATAAAGAGATAGAAGAAAAAGGATGCAAGAAGAAATCTAATGCACCTATATGAATGTTTTGCTTTCAAAAGAAAAAGGATGAACCCAAGGAAAACTCCAGGGTCCCACCGAGCATGCCAGAATGTTTCCAACTATTTTTCACTTTTCTACATTAAGAGGAAGTAAGAAACTAAAGATTAAATGGTCAGGGGTTTATACGTACCCAGATGAAGTTTGCGTACCATATCCAGAAGATTGAAGTGACTTCTCTTTGGCTGTGGAGGATGACACCTGTAGAGAGAAAGACTTAAACAAAGAGATTTTTATATGGATATAAGGTGGACTGCTAAGCAAAGCTCAGTCCCAGAAGTGCAAAGACTTCCTTGAGGGATGACAGTCCACTAGTTGATAAAAAGAATGTTGCTACCAAGAGAAATGATGAAAGACTAAACAAAAGAAATAGAGATAATACGTACCTGTATTCTACTGTCAGTTTATTATAGTTGCTGATGCCAGTTAGTTTGCTGTCATTGGTTTGTTAAGGTTGCCAATGTCGGTAGGGGAAATGGTCGATGTCGGTCAGGGCAATGGCCTTGGGCAAGTTTTGGATAGGGTTGTAGGCTGTGTCTTTGGTCGACAGAGTGGTCTGTGAGATTTAAAAGAGTTGTGCAGGGATGCAGGATAGTAGACAGGGTCTTAGGAGCGACAAGGGGTAGAGGATAGGTTGTCAAAAGGGGTAAGAGTAGGAGGAAGGCCTCTCAGCCTCTCTAAGAAGAAAGTCAAGCTTGGTCTAGTCTATCGTACTTAGAATTAGTAAAAAGGGAACTAATTACTGATGCTTTCTAAACTAATAAAATGAAAGGGCAGAAGAAATACTTAGCTTTGGTGAGATGAAGAACCAAGGTGTAGAAGACTTGTTGTTGATGCGGCTAATGTAGAAGACTTCCTGTAATGTTTCAATCAGGGGTGGAGTGACTGATGCAGAGTTCCTATAGCCTTTGATGCTTTGTGTGTGTCTGGGAGAGAGAGAGAGAGGTTGAATACCAGGAGCTAGAGATTTGGCATTCGAGTCTATGATTAGTTTTCCATTTGGCCTACAAGTTGGTTTTAAACAACCGACGTCGGCGATCCCACTAGTGTCGGCCGATGAGTAATCGATATCGGCGGCTAGAAGATGGGTAAAAAGGCTATTTTTAGCCTTTTGTCCGTTCCTCCATCTGTGAGCTTAGTGGTCATGGTTAAACAGTTGAAGGTGGGTTAAATGGGCGTGAGAGGTTAGTGGGAGGGTTGGAATGATTAGTCATAGGGTGATAAATGAGGGTATCCAAGGGGAAGGAATCCAAGGGTGAGGTGTCAAGGGTGGTGTGTCATGGGTGAGGTGTTATTAATTTAAAATAGGTATTTTATTTTAAATTAATAAGTGTGTGGGTTAGGAATGTTTAGAAGTGGACCAAGGGGGGAGTCGATCAAGGAGTAGACACAATTTTGGTGTCTACAAAACTGGCTAAGTAAGAAATTGCTTCCCAACTCATTAATGGAGTTGATGGAATTTTTGAGGGGAAGAGGAAGGGTCTTTTCCATCCCTTCCCTCTAATTATTAGAAGGACTGTGTTGAAAGATTGGAAATAGGTAGAAATAATGTCCAAACATAGGGAATCATTTGGGTTTCAAGTTGATGAACTCAAAATGTGGGACCCCAAGAACATAGTAAGTGATCATTTGAAGGAGAAGAAGCTACCTAAAACTAAGTAGATACATTAGTTTAGTGTTCATGACACCATTTACTTCAAGGTAAAAAACTATGAAGAAGTGTTGGCTAGGATCAAAAGGTATAACATCAATCTTGAGAATAGGTTGACAAAAGATGATAAGCTAGTAGGAGAGGCATAGTAGATGCATCCACTCCAATCTCACTTACTGGTCATACCATTTGGGCCATTTTAGGAACAACCTCAAGTGGATCAACCATAACCTCAAAGGCAAAATGTGCAAAGGTAATATGAATAAGGCCATGGTAAGGAGAAGCTAGAAGAGAGACCTGGAGAGGGCCCCTCATCCTTAGCCTTTCCATAAAGGCCACCTTCTCTAGTTAAACATATAGATAAATTTCCTTAGAACCAGATGAGACACTTGAGGGTGCCCTTAAGGATATTGTATAGGTATATCGCATATATGAAGAATGGGAACATATTGAAAAGACTCAAATCCAAGTAAGTGATGCTGGAGAAGAGAAAGGACATGAGGTTACTCTTGGTTTAGTCTTAATGGATCCTAAGGAAAAGAGGAAGGGAAAAATGGCATTGGTCCCTATTGGACCCAAAAAACCAAGGTTGAC
This sequence comes from Torreya grandis, assembly GCA_037957365.1. Classification (NCBI taxonomy): domain Eukaryota; kingdom Viridiplantae; phylum Streptophyta; class Pinopsida; order Cupressales; family Taxaceae; genus Torreya; species Torreya grandis. Next base: position 2,374,399 of record JARHVA010001941.1, on the reverse strand, counting down.
TCCTATTAGTGAGATCAACCTATTTAGTGACAAATTCCCTATTCATGGACCAATCGTCCTTGATTGGTTTATTTATGGGAAATTATAAAAGATCCCTTCTCTCTCCCATTCATGGGCCATAACAAAAGCTTCCAACATTAAATTACATGATGACATTAAGCCATGGAATAGGGATATAATGAAGGAAGAGGAAGAAAGAATAAATGTGGTCACTTCAGGACTAGAAAGTAAGAAGATGGATGCTCCAAGAGCATTGGGTAACACAGGAATGAGGTCCCAAAACCTCCCAAATTCATAGATCTAGTCACCACCGTGCAATTTAATCCAAATACATCTAGATTGGAAAGGGTCGCCACTAGGAAATCCATGGTAGGAGTTAAGGAATTCACCTTCCAAAAGGTTGAGCCCTTTATAGGTCTAACCTCAGTATAAGGGTAACAACTTGGTGAAGCTCCTATCCATGAGGTGGATATTGAGATCTTGATTGAGGCTCAATCAACTCAAGCAAAGGCTGGGATCCAAGGGATGAAACAAAGAATCCAAAATTTGGAAAGGGAAAAGGAAAACCTAGAAATATAAGCCATTTTTTCAGTACTTGACACCATGATAGATATGTTTGAAGCCTCATTCTTTGATATATTTAATTCTTTGAGTTTAATAAAGCTAAAGTAGGATGCCCTAAGACAAGAACGTGAAGTATCCAGGGGGTCAATAATAGAATGGCAAAAAGTAGAGACCCAAGTAAGGGATCTCATTTACATTTTGATTAGGAATAAGATTACTAAGTTCAAAACTATTAGCTTAACTCATTTGAACACCATATTAGGAGTAATAGTAGATAAGGTCCAAGGTCTAAGTGATTGGATATGGAATTTGAATAGGCTTCTAATAGATGATAAAGGATTGATCATTAGAATTGAGTAGATCCTAGGAACTATACTGGTAAATCCTCCAAGATGACTACCCTTGGAATCATTGATGAAGTTGAATACAAACAAAGGGTCACTTTAGTAATGCATTCAGCTAGGAGCAAGAGCCAAGCCCAGTTTGGTAGAGACAATAGAAGAATCTTGGACATGATCTTCGCAATATAGGAGATAATTGTAGAGGCAAGGAACATAAATGAATTTATATCCAGGGATGATAGAGACTTGGATGATTGGTTGATCAAGAAGTCTACCTCATGAAGCTAGCTATGGACCTAGAGACTATCAAAGACCAACATTAGAAAGTAATGGAAATTTTGTAGAATCAACAAGGGGACCCTTTAGCAATGGGCCCACCTAGTAGATAATATTCCTTTTGTAAAAAAATTTGTAATATTTAGAATAAGAATATTCTTATGTATGGCATATGCTAGTCTATCAACATATTGCCCCTAGGTTAGCCTAATTATGAAGGACAAGTGTATTTTAGAACTTTCTAAGGAAGGATAGTTGTTCTTATCTTTTGTATGCCTATATATTGTAATTAACTGGTGTACTACCTTATCTTTTTATAAAAGGCATGGATCACCATCTTGTAAAGAGAGATTTTTTAGCAAATTTTTTACACTTGAAGCAATTAATATAATCAAGGAGTTCTACAAAGATTGTCTATATTTGATATGTCAATTACTAACATAGTTTTTCTCTCAATTGCTAGTTTTATGTCTTAAATTTGAATAACTTCTTTGAATTATGGGTTGCATTTTCTAATCACAGGGTTTCTAATTTGTGCATACACTAGATTAGTTTAAGGATCTTGGATTTGATTAATTTCATTTTGCTCTATATTCAGATGTGTATATTGTTATTTGATTATGGTAGTAAATATTTAAAAGTAAACCTGGTTCTTACTTGTAATTCTTTACATTTTCCTTCGAAGTTTGCCTAGTATATAGTGAAATTTGAGCGTAGGATATTTTGCATTATATATTGGCTGGGATGGATACTCAATTGCAATTGATGATTTGTAATAATATTTAAGGCTAAGATAGGCAATCACTCATTTTCTTTTCTGCCTTACCCTTCTCTTTGCTTATTTTTACACCAGATCACTTTAGTTTAAGCTTCATTATAAATATATATCTAGATTAATTTTTATCTTAAGTTTGGATCGTAATTCATTGAGTTAGCATATATCCTCTACATTTCACAAGGAATGGACCATGATGGCTCCCAACTATCACTTATTATAAATTTTATAGAACATTCATACATATCTCTATCACTATTTCACTATAGGTGACATCAAGTTGCCACACCCTTCTACTCATGCTCTAAATTCTTGGAATTCTAAAATGAGAAGTATTATTTGAACACTAAGAACCTTTGTGGTGTACTTGGAGACATCAACAGGCATTTCTACTGGCATAGAAGGAGGGCCATCTTTGTGAATTTTTTGAATCTTTGTTAGTCTTAGCATGTTTTGATCTAAGATTAGTATATCTTTGTGTTTTTAAGTAATTTATTTACTTAGGAGTATAAATATCATTAATATTTATATTCTATGGCATAAATTTGTGCTTCCTTAGACAAAGATCAAGGTTCTTTGAGGTTTGATGCTTGGTTTTGGTAAATTTAACTTGAAATTTGAAAATCCATAGTATTTGAGGTTAGAACAACTTGTTTTGATAAAAGGTTAGCATATCTTTCCTAGATCTGAGTTCATTTGAGCTTAAACTTATAAAGATATATCATATTATCATAATTGGATGCATCTTTAAACTATTTTAGGCAAAGATCAATGTCCTTTACTATTCTTTACACAATCTTTACAAAATGAGCTTAATGTGCAGGTTTAATCCTTGTTCCTTCTAAAGATTAGATTGGTACATTGTATTTAAAATAGGATTCAAGCTAGAATTGCCAAATATTCAAACTAGATCACACTCAGAGACAAGGGAGCCTTTGCTTGAACTTGAGGTTCACAGTAAAGCTAGGCATGACAAAGGTAGACTTAAGAGATATAAATCTTTGCCAACTTCACCTCATCAAAGTACCTTTGCCTTCAAACTTTATCCATGTATGGCTTGGTTGGTAGAGTCTTCAATCAATGTGTCAGGTGTGGTACATGATCTCCCATATAACCTTGAGAATTTTTTGCCTACATTTAGTCCAATCGGTATTAAAACTACTAAAGAGCACATTTAATATTTTAAAGCTTCCTTAAGGTTGCTAAATGTTGTGCATGAGGATGTGTCTTGTATGTTATTCCCCTTTACCTTTAAGGATGCTGCTTATGAATAGTTCTTGAACTTGATTGATAATTACATCACTAGTCGGGATGGTTTTACCAATGTTTTTATAGATCAATTCGATAAGATTATTGATCCTTTTGTTATTTACCACTAGTTTACCACCATTAAAAGAGATTCAAGTGAGCCTATTAGGTCCTTTAATTTTATATTTTAGAAAATGTATAGCAGGACCATAAAACCCTATAATCTTGATGATGTCTTAGCTTTAGAAATCTATAAGGATGCAGTAGATCCCATGACCTTTATATTTTTGAAGAGATCCATGCTGGCTATAACTTCATTAGCTAAGGCTTATTCTGAGGTAGTAACCATCAATGATTAGATGCAAACCCAGGGATAAATGGATTATTCTATTCCAAACATTAGCCCACATATGCCTGCTTTGAACATCTTTTAAAACAACAACCAAAAAATTTGAGCCTTAAACCAACTCCCAAACTTAAATCAATCGCCATTGAGTCATGCTAATCCCAATCAGAACTTAGGATTATTAAATCATCATACTAATGGATTCAATGAAAATGATCAAAGAGATTTAATACCATCTCCTAATAATAACCTGGTACATAATTTTGAAACCCCTAAAACTGAGAATGAATCTATCCTAAAAATGGTCCTAAAGTTGAGCACTAATTTTCTTCAGTTGCAAAAATAAGTTGGAAATACTACTAAATCTCTAGTAGGAACTTCTCATTTCAAAAGTATAATAGGCCAAATAACATATTTCAAAATGATATATTTCATAATAATAAAAATAATGATCCATATTTTCAAAAAAAAACTGTGGACATTAACCTTAATGATATTGCATTACCTAGTTATTATAGAGTACATTACACAACCAAGCATGGTGAAATTGATTGAATTGAGTTTTTCAATGCTTTTGAGGCTTTCCAAGAAGAATTAGATACATTTGAAGTAATTCTTAACAAATAAAGTAGTGTAGTTACTTCTGGATCCAAGTCATTCGATCAAGATTTCATGGTAGATACATTTGATTTCTCTTTTCAAGAGGAGAATGAACTTGATGATATCCCTGAAGAGATCCAACCCCTTCAATAGTTCTTGAAGAAGACCTATCCATTGAGGAATAGAGATCAGAGACAACCCTTAACTACCTCAATGCCTGTAAACAATTTTGGAACTCCTCCAGACACTTTCAAACAACAATCCTGAGCCACCTAAAGGGATTAATTATAAACCCAATGTTGATATACCTAGTTCTTCTAATAAAATTGGATATAATATAGTTGAGGATATGAAGAAGATAAAGGCTAACATCACTTTACATGAACTTGCATATATTATGGAGCAAAGATACCTCTTACTAGAATCTCTATCCAAGAAATCTAACAAACCACCTAAGGCTGACCATGCTAATGTGACTATACACAAGGCTAAGGCATAATCTCCTCCTTTCTTGCTCCCTATCAGGATATGTGGTAGGAACTTGCAAATTGTTTATTAGATTCTGGTTCACCTACCAATATCATGACTATAGGTATATGCAAACAACTTGGCTTAACACTTATAAAGTCTGATAGGGTTGTCACCCAATTAGACAATTCTAGAGTCAAGGTAATTAGGGAGTTGTTAAATGTTCATATGCAACTATATTCTAAGCCTAGAGTGTAGTAATTCATTAATATTCAAGTTATTTATATACTGATGTTTATGAAAACTTGTTGAGTAGGGAATGAACCAAGGCTTTGAATGGTTACATATCCATAGATTGCTCACATTTGTGACACCTTGGAAGGGAGTTCCTAATCAGATCAAGGTTAAGAGAGAGCTAAGGATGAAACACATGATCATCAAGTATAATTCTATGAATGAGAGGGTCAATATAATTGACCTAAACTTAGGGGTTTTCATCCTAGAGACTGATAAGGTATGTGATCCCAAGAGTGCTCATGTTGTTCCTAGACTATGGAATCTACATTTTGACAGTGTTAGGTGTAAGGATGGATTTGGAGTAGGTATTATCCATATTTTTCCATATAACTCTATTTTAATTTTCATCTTTAAAATATAATCATTTTTTCAGGTCATGTTGATAACAACTCTATTAGTTATAAGTTCAAACAACTTCGTGGTATGCCCTAAGAAACATGCACTCTATAGTTCACATTATGATATCTCTGGGTATTATCTTTATACCATGCTTCATATAGACTCCAATTCCCTTGTACTAACAATCATGCATAATATGAAGCCCTTATCCTAGGCTTACAATTTTTTATAAAGAATAAGGTCAAGGAACTGCTAGTTTATGGGGATTTAGAACTAGTGGTTAACCAAGTAAGAAGAAAATACCAATGCCAACTCTCATATCTTAAGAGGTATAAGTTCAAAGTTTAGGATTTTATTGAGTCCTTTGATGTTTATAGCATTACCTCTATGCCAAGAGAAGAGAACAAAGCTATTGATGAGTTGGCATCTGCTACAACCAACCTCATGCCCAACCAAGATTCCTCCAATTTTAGCATTGAGTTGATCCCTTGTCCTTCAGTGCTTGATAATGTTAACCATTTTAAAGTTTTAAATGATGATCACTATATATTAGATTTTATGAGCAATTTTGGAGCATTTGATGCCCATATCATTGATGAGACTAATGAAAATGCATCAAAGGAGGACAATTTTGATGGTAAAGTCATTCAATTGAATGACAACAAGATCCCTAAAGGGATGATTACTTTAGAGAGACTATTTGATCAGGACAAACTAGCTGAGGTTTCTAAGATTCCCAAGGTTAGTGGGAAGGACTATAATGATATTGATCTTGGTCTCTAAGATCAACCCTAGCTAATACATGTTGGAAAAACATGTATACACATTGAAAACAAAAAATCCAAAGAGATCCTTACCCAATATAGAGATGTCATAACATGGTCTTATGATGACTTAAAAATATTTGATCCAAAGGTCATCACTCACACCATCCCTCTTAAATAAAATTGTAAACCATTCAAATGGAAATAGAGGCCTGTAAACCTTGATTTAGAGCTAATGATTTTTAAAGAGGCTAAAAGACTAATAGATGCTAGGATAGTCTTCCCCATCAGGAATTCTACCTGGGTGGCTAATTTGGTGCCAGTTAAGAAGAATAATGGTGAGATTAGGCTCTGTATTGATTTTAATAATTAAAAAAAAACATCTGAGAAAGATAATTATCCTCTTCCTTCTCTTGACCAGGTTATACAAGTTATTTTAGGTTTAGCTATGATATCTTTTCTTGATGGCTTTTCGGGTTATAACCAGGTATTGGTTGACAAAGAAGACAAGATCAAGACAATGTTCACAACCAAGTAGGGAACCTTTTATTACAAGCGAATTCTCTTTGGGCTAATTAATGTAGGATCTACATGTTAAAGAGCCATGAACCATGCCTTCCAAGGCCTGATAGGTAAATGCATCATTATTTATATGGATAATCTAATAGTTTTTTCTAAAAATAGGGAAGATCACTTCATGCATTTGCAATAAGTGTTTGAAAGATGCTAAAGGTATGAGATTTCCTTAAACCCTAAGAAAAATATTTTATATTTTACTAAAGGTAAGATGTTGGGACATGTTATAACCAAGGATGGGATATCCATAGATCCTAAAAGGGTAGAGGATACATCCAAAATAGAGCCCCAAAATAGTAGGAAAGGGCTAAAGTCATTCTTTGGTAAGATAAACTTTGAATTCATTTTTGGATTTATAGAGATTGTTAAGCCATTAAATGACATGTTGAAGAAGGATGCCAAAGTATCATGGAATGAAGAATCTAGAAAGGCATTCAATGACATTAAAGAGGCCATTAGCTAGGTTCCAATCTTGAGTTTTTAAAGGGATTCTACCTCTATTCATTTACCTCTGATCATACCATGGATACATTACTAACTCAGAAAATTGAATGGTGTGATCACCCAATAGCTTTTATGAGCACTAATTTTAAGAGTGTTGAGTTAAACTATTCATTGATTGATAAGGAGGCATATGCATTAGTAAAGTTAGTAAATAAATTTAGGCATTATATCCTTATAAATAAGGTGCATGATATTCTATTTGACCCTACCAAAAAGCTTATGTTAAGCTAAAATGAACTCAGATAATGCAAAGGTAAGTGGATGTCAGTTTTGTAAGAGTATGACATATAATTGAAAATAACAAAATTGGTAAGGCACCAAGGTCTGATCCAAATGATTGCTAATACTAACCCTAAGTTAAGTATTGTGTAAGTTGAATAGTATAACTTTAAAGCTAGTGAATGGTATGATTCTATTATTTATTTGCTAATTAATGGTACCTGTCCTATAAGACTGACAAGGGAATAAAAGTAGGCTGTAAGGCTCAAATCTTCTTATTACTTGATTAAGAATGGAGTCTTATATAGGAAAAACTTTGAAGGAGTCTACCTCAGGAGTGTTTCAAAAGAAGAAATTTCTCAAATCATGATTACCTTCCATGATAATTTTAATAATGGATAACCATCAGGGAAGACTACTGCACATAAGATTCTCAAAGCTGGCTACTATTAACCAACTATCTTCAAAGATTATCATAGGTATGTGAGAGAATGCCACTCTTTCCATATTTTTAGCACTAAGGAGCCTAAGACAATAATGGATCTACACCTAATCATGGTTGAAAAAGCATTTACATAATGGGGGTTGGAATTTGTAGGATTAATCAACCCAAATTCATTTGAAGGTCACAAATTCATCATGACTACCACATATTACTATACAAGGTGGGTTGAAGTTGTAGCCACTAAACAATGCAAAATGGAGGAAGTGATCAAATTCATAAAGGACAACATTTTTACTATATTTAGAACTCTAGTCTCTCTAGTGTGTGACAATGGGTCTGCATTTTCATCCATAGAGATGATTGAATGTGCTTATGATAATGGTATCTATCTAAAGTTTTCATCCAATAATTATTCCTAAGGGAATGGAGTTTCTGAGTCTACCAATAAAAATTTGATGAAATCAATCAAAAAATCTACTGAAGACAAACCTAGGACTTGGCACAAGTTGCTCAAGTATGCATTATGGGCAAAGAGGATTAGGATTAAACAAGATTTGAAGGCATCACCTTTTATATTGGTGTATGGTTAGGAACCAATCTTCCCTATCACTCTAAAGTTGCCCACATACAAAGTCATGTAGGAATATATGGAAGCATGTCAAGAATTAGTGAACTAAATATTGTTGGACATAATTTAGATGGAAGATGCAAGGGAGAAATCCTTTTCTAATTTTTGCAAACATCAAACCAAAGTGAAAAGATGGTTTCATAAAAGATCAAAGATTAAGGTGTTCAGATAAGGGGACCTAGTTCTCCTTTGGGACAAAGTATCTGATCCTAAGGGAAAACATGGAAAATTCAAACCTTTGTGGATTATCCCTTATCAAATTGAAAAAACACTAGGGAACAACACCTTCAAGCTCAAATATCTACAAGAAGTAGAGTTCACACTACCCACCAATGGACAAAATCTCAAGCACTACTTCTCACTACTCCTCTTGAGGTCTTTAAGGAGTAAACTATAAGATGGTTAGATTTAGTGTAGGTAGGCTAGTTAGTTTCTTTTAAGTTATTTCCTTCCTATCTCTTATTTGTATATAGGCATGTATATTTTTATTTTCTCCCCTTTGCTTTCTTACTTTCCTATTTTCTATTGTGTATTTTCTTTGGTTGCCTTTTTCCTTGATTCTAATAAGTCCTTTTCGATAGTTTTATGCTCAAAGTTAGGTAGTTTGCTTGAAAAATCCACAAATTTAGAATGTAGGTGTGTACCTCATACATATGATGGCTATGGTTCTAAAATGCAAGCCTAATGTTATAATTTAAAGAAACTGGTAAAGACCAATGGAATAAGCTAGTCATTTCATAAGAACTGAATCATTGTCTTGACCTCAAATTATTTTTAAGAAGATTTTTACTTATAGAGTGAGAGCTCAAACTATCATTATATAGCCACACTAGTACTTAATCAATATCCTTGCTTGGTGTAAAGGTTGTAGCCATAATTGATTCTCTAAAAATCAAACACTTGACCAAATCCTAAAACCTAGCTATTTTAGTTTCCAACCTTGTTGAAAGCATAAAGATCTAAAGAAAATACAAAAAAGAAGAATTTAATACAAAACCAAAATCTTTATAAGAATAGGTGATTCTGGTAATCTCCACTAGGGATATGGACACCTGACTGGTAGTGGAGTAAGGCCTTGAGTGGAGCCAAAGACATCTGTTGTGGTTATGCATGCCTAGCTAATAGTAGAGAAATTCTTGAGCCTTCCCTGAGCTAAAATCATATTTATTAATGAACATGTTAACATGCTATAAGTCAGTGTTATTGATTAAGGGCATGAAACTTGGAAGTTGTTTCTTGAACCACCATGGAAAATAGTAAGTGGAATCAAATCACACACATAATATGGCCATGTCTTGATATTTGACCCTAATTCTACAAATACAAGGTTTGTTTCAACCGTAATCTAATCTAGATAATTATATTATATAAGTGGAGTGGATGACCTAATTATTTGTCTAAGTCAAAGTCTCTAGGTTTTAACATATTGCTATGTTTCCCCCATGAGTCACCATTTGTTGAGGCCAACATACCCTCCATTTTTAAAAATTGAGACCCTTGAGAAAACCTAAATATTAAGCATAAAATTATGGCATGTTAAGATCATTTTTAGAATTTGAAGATCATCCACTTTATCAAAAGCAAGCTTACTTAGTTATGTTTCACTTTAATTTTGTCTAACATTGATAATAAATGGTCTTCATGGATTTTAGTTACAGGTTCCATTGTGTATTTTCTTGAGAAGTTCATGTTCCAAAACCTTGGCAAATCCCTCAGTTCAAATTTGAATATTGGTGGGAGCTAAATTGGCTGAAACCCTTTAAAACCCACTTTGGAATTAAGCATAAATTTCAGGTTTAAAGCTTAGTCAAGTTTTTGAACACAACTATAACTTAGCCTAAAAGTGTTTGGCCCTTTTTATTATTTCCCCCCTTTGATTTCTTATATTCCTAACTAATATTCAATTTGTAGGGTCCTTTTAATTTTTCCTAGCTTGGTCCCCTTGATTTATACCTTAGCCTAACATTTTAATCCTAAGGCCCCATTGTATTTTATAACACAAATGAGACCTTAGTCTTAACACCTTAGCCTAAGCTCCTATTCCTTGTGTCTAATTTTATGTTAGCTTGGTTCCTTTGATAAATGTCTTAGCCTAAAGGTTTAAACCTAAGGCCCCAACATATTTATTAATATGAATGTAACTTTAGCTTTAAAACTCTAAGCTTAAATCTTTACTTTAGTCTTGAGTGTAGACACTCAAAAAATCACATGATGGATTTCAATGTCAAACTACCTTTTGAACCTATCAAAATCCTAACTTAACACATTTAGCTAAATAATTTAATTGACCCCTTTTAGCTTACTTTAACCCATTTTCTTCTAGCCCCTCGACTGTCAACAGTCAACCTAACCATCGATGGTTGGCCTAACCATCGACAGTTAGGTTTCCAAGCCTACTTTAAAGTTTTAAAGCATTGACAACTTTGTGTGAGATACATATGTCTATAAATGGAAACTTTCTTTTAAAACTAGTTTTAAAATGATGTGAATTGATGACTTTATTCCCCTATAAAAATAGTAACTTCCTCCATTCCAATTAGCAACTTCATCCTATAAAAGGAGAAGAGGAGGAAGTGAAATGGATCCAACATAATCCACAATCTTTGCATCCACTATCTCTTGCATATAAGTATCCATCATCCTTTTAGCAAGCAAGCAACATCATCAAATACTCGAAGCTCTATCATAATCACTTTCAAAAGCCAAAGTACTATCACTCTATCCAAATTACTTTAGCCTTCCACCATCAAGTTTTAGGTATCTTTCACTTGTTTTTATTGATTTAGCTTGTTTCTTACCTCCCTACCCTATCAGACCCATCAACATCTTATTTTCCATGCCTTAGCCTCATAAAAAACCTCTATTGTCCAAATACCTAATCTACACCTTCTTTTTTGATCATTTATAGATTCACATAGGTAATGGTCGATGGTTATCACAACCACTGATGGTCACTTCAACCATCGATGGTTACCCAACCATCGATGATCAACCTAAACCCTTGATGGTTCACCTAACCATCGATGATCACTATGGCATAAAAATAAAAAAAGCTATTTTTAGCCCTATAACCTTAGTCAAACCCAACTTTATATATATTTTTGATTAAAATATTTTTTCTTATTTTTTGGACCAGAACCTGACCATTTTAGCATAAGTATTGACCAAATTTATTACTCTTGTTCATTTTTCTATCAACTAGCATTCTAATTTCTTTGTATTACCTCTTGTTTATCTTATGCAAATAGATCTTTGCCTTATAATTTCTAACTTAATTATTATAATAGTGGATGGATAGCCTCCTAACAAGTGATACACTTCTTGGATCTAGCTCACATTAGGCCTTCCACTTAACCATCCATCTAATAGCCCTTTTTTTAGTGTCTTTCTTATCTACAAGTTATTCCTTTTTAGCCAAAGAGGAGTTCCCATCATTGTCTAGATTCATGCATGCACTTTACTATGTATTCTTATACACACCTTATTACTAGTTTCATTATTTTCTTTCAAAATTAATAAATGAGTGAAAATTAATTGAAATATTTTGGCACTCCCAGTGGGACCTAGTATCCCTTTTCTTTCCTTTATTGTTTTCTCATTGAATGGAATCTAAAAATTTCTTTTTTGGGCTTAAAATAAACCTCTTACATACATTAATTTCCTACTTATCTTAGTTTATCTAGTAACTTAGGAGGTAAATTAATTAATCATATCTTTCACACTTATTATCACACACTTAAGCCAAACCAAAAAATAGTTAACAAATCAAAACATACTTGAGTCAAGGCCAGACTAAGATTTCATCACCTAGAGATAACCTTACCCCTTCTTGGCTATCCTACTTAGATTTCACCACCAAGGGGAGAACCAACTTAGCTCTCTAGTTGAGTATAAAATCTGAAATTTAGTATATTTTGGCTAAGCACCTAACACCTATCACTACAATATGTGAAATGAGGGGGTAGGCCCCAACACCAAGCCATGTACTGGAGTTCAACACATATTTCTCTCTTGAGCACCTGAACTCAACCCAAAACCAACCTTAGATTTCCTCTTTAGTACTCGATCTATAATCCAAATTCCCTCTTCACACTTTCTAAGGCATAAGCCAAAGTGATCCAAATATAATCATAGGATTTAATGCACTTTTAGTGTATACATTATTTTCCTTGAATTCTTTTCTTTTGATTGCTCTTTGTTTGAGGTGTGAGTTTCATCATATTACTTCCTATTTTCTCACATGGAATTTACTAGATATTAGCTAAGAAACCAAACCAATCAACCACCACCTTCCTCTTCTTCCTCCATGGAATATAATTATAATTATGAGGGTTCACCTCATTTTCTCCTCCTTCGACCAAAATTTTTATTGTTACTGAGGGTGATGTAGACTTTTCTACCTTTCTTGGCAATAACCCTGTGGCCCTTAAACATTATCTTAAAAAATTACCTCACCATACCTCTATTTCTTTAGTTCCTCATACGGATCCTTTTTATGGTATGATTCCTCATCTTATGGTGGGTGTTATCTCAACCCATTCATTTCTGACCCAATCCTCTTCTTCTTCCAACATCCCATCTACTAATACTACCTAAACCCAATCCAAAATTCTAACCTCTTACCAAACACCTTCTACCACACCCCACACCTCTTATATAGGTTAAAATTTACCTTTAGTTATCTATACTCCACCTAACATGGGGTTATCTTCTACCCCCATTTCTACCCTTCCCTTTATTACAACCAATCCACTAACTTCTACCCTATTTCAGAACTTTGTGCTTTCTATACCTCAAACACTTCCACCCATTAACACTAGTGTCACCTCTCAACCTCAACCTACCTAGCCTCTAGCCACTACCTTAACCATACCTTTAAGCCAACCCACATCTATCCCTCAATAAGTACCCATGACAATCTATCAATATATCCCTAACCCACAAGGGTACACAACATCTTCCACCTAAACATTTGTGCCAATCAATCCTTATGTGGCATTTTCTCAACCTCTTATCACCACTTACCAATATGTGGATTATTTAGCACCTTATACTACTTATCCATACATAGTTTCCACCCAAACTCAATAGAATGTGCCCCTTAATTATGTAGCTTCCCAACCCCAACCAGATTTAATTAAGATGTTAATAGACAAAATGACCAAATTGGAGTCATCTATCTCTAGGTATCATAACCTTTTATCCTATGATAAAATTAGTAACAAACCCATCCATCCATTTATGCCCATCCATTCTTATCCTCCTCAATGGGAATTACCTAAGCTTTCAAAATTCCAAGGCAAGGAGGATCCCCAAAAACATTTGAGAACATTTCATCAATCTTGTTATTTGATCACATATGATGATGCTCTCCTTTGAACCTTCCCCATGTCCTTATCAGGACCATCCCTTGATTGGTATGGTGATCTTCCTATGTACTCCATCTTTTCTTTCTCCCAAATGGCCCAAATCTATTAGAGCATTTCTCGATAAATATATCTAAAAATGTTTTTATTATAAACCTCTATTCCATTAAGGATTTTGATGATGAGTCAATTGTTGATTTCATGGCTAGATGGAGAGGTCTCATCAACCAACTTTATTTCTCCCTAACTCAAGCTAAGTTGATTGAAATCTTCTCTTGGGGTTGTGCTAAACATATTGTCCCCACTCTTCAAGTTTTAACTTTTAGAACTTTTTATGAGGCATTCACCATGGCATGTAAAATTTAAAACCAAGCCATTGACAAAGGGAAATTGAAGCTGTAGAATAAGAATTATATATTTAAATCCAATGACCCTTCCTCTGCCAAAACTACTAACCAATCCAACCATCCTAATACTAAGAAAAAAACATATACAAACTCATTTGTCCTAAAAATTGCTCCACCTCCAACTATCAATCAACCCCACTAAACTAATTCTTTCAACCCTCCCTATCAACAAAACTGAAACCAAAACTGAGCTCCTCTAAAATAATATAATCCCATTGAAGAATCTTATTCATTAGTTTTGGAAAAATTTATCAAATCCAACATCATCTAACTTCCACCAATTAAACCACATCAACCATTTGATGCTTCTCACCATGTGTTGGGTTGGTACAATGAGAATGACCATTGTGCCTTTCATTGAGTCATAGGACATGACATTAATAGATGTAATACCTTCAAAAGTCTTGTCCAAAATTTGATTGATAGTGGATAACTTATGTTTGATAATCCCAATGCACCTACTAATTTTTCCCTTGACATCTTCCACAAACCTTTTCCCAATCATGCTCCTTTTACCCATCACCATGACAATAAACCTAAATCATCTCATTCTCATGAGGCACACATGATCAATGTTATTACTAGTGAGATCATTGTTGAGGAGATAATTACCTCAACCACCTCTTCATCCATTTCACTTATGAAAGTGTTAGACTCACCTCCTATTCCTTTAGATACCCAAACAAAGGAATCAACTACCCCTCTCTTTTCACTTGATGAAACCTTAGCTCCATCTACCAATCCTTTGATGGAAACACGAAAGGAGATGACCATTACTTTAACCACCCCTTCTTCTTCCAATCCACCTATTCAAGTGGTAGAAATACCTTCCATTATTGTAAACACTCAAATAAAGGAAGCAACCTTGTCAACTTTTTCACTTGAGGAAAACACACCTACCCCCCCATCATAAAACCATCCATGCCCTCTTTAGAAACTATCCCAAACCAAGAGAAGGTTACCTCATCTACCCAACCACAAATTTTGGAACCATCCATTAAAAATAAGGATAGATAAACCATTCCCTCTTTTCCACCTAAGGGCTTAAGCTTTGAAACCAATGACCAAGGAGCTAAGCCCATCTACAAGCCTTTTTATAGGCTAGTCCAAAGTTTATGGTTCACTTCTCAACCCAAGTTTGATAGAGACACCTTTTGTCATTATCTTAGACTCCCTTAACAAAAAAAATATGAATCTTCAAATTCACTTAAATCCACCCTTAAACCCATTATTAACTCTTCACCAAATACCTCTTCCAAAACCATAAGTGAACCATCAAAACCACCTCCACCTAAAATTTCTAAATCACCTTACGCTTCTCTCACCAAATTGATCAAGAACCTAGGAATTATTCCCACACCTAGTCACACTCACCCTCATTTGAATTTGGACTTAACCTCATCTATTCCACCAAAGAAAAATCCAACTAAACCAACTAAGAAGGTAGAGTTACCCAAACCTCCACCTCAAACTATACCCATACCACCTCCTTCCCACTTACCTTCTATCTTAGGACCCCATCCTTGTACCATCCCAATTACCTATTCTTCCTCTACAAAACCATCCCCCTTTTTCCACCTACACCCATTAAACCCTCTAGTACTCCATCATTTTTAACTAACCTATCTATCTCTACTTTTCCACCTATAGCTAAACCTTCATCATCCAAATATTCCACCCTCAAATCATCTACCCTAAAGGCAACCATAACTAAGAAATCCCACCTACCTACTAAAACCATTCCACCACCTACAATTTCTAAGGTGAAAATTGCTTCTAAGTAGGCTCCCATCCCTAAATCTATAAAACCATCACCTCCATCACCTTTGAATGAATCCTACTCAACCATCCTATAAAGGTTGTTGAAAACTTCTTCCATTATCTTATCCCCAATCAAACCATTCTACTCTTCTAATACCAAACCCTCTTGGTTCAATGATAAATTGATCTATGCATATCATAGGGCACTAGGACATGACAAAAAGAATTACAAACTCTAAGCACTTGTTCATAGCCTATATGATGAGGATGATATGTTATTTAATGGATGTCTTTTACCTCTGTTACCAATCATACCATAAATTTAACTTACCCAACATTTACCTACTCTCTCGCTCCTACCCAAGAGTGAGGAAGATGAATCGAAGCAAGCATCAAACTTAGCAAACCCCCTTATCCACACTATTCATGTGGTTACTTGATCCCAAGCCCAATAAAAAAGTTAAGTGAAAATCTAAAACATCTATTCCATGGACTTACCCTTC
The DNA here is from genome assembly GCA_037957365.1 of Torreya grandis. Taxonomy (NCBI): domain Eukaryota; kingdom Viridiplantae; phylum Streptophyta; class Pinopsida; order Cupressales; family Taxaceae; genus Torreya; species Torreya grandis. Next base: position 2,357,972 of record JARHVA010001941.1, on the reverse strand, counting down.
AACCCCTCAACCTTCTAACCAAAACCAAACACCCACACCTTCACCTATGCCACCAACAAAGCCCAAAGTATCCTTTTTGAGACCCTCTCCCTCCAACCCATCTAAATCCATCTAGCATATCATGTTGAAACAACTTCACCAGACACTAGTGAAAATGAGCCTTTATGAACTAGTCAACATCTTGCCCCACCATTGTTAGGCACTGATCAAGGCTCTGTAATTTATAAAGGTTCAACTGGATGATCCTCAACCTCTTACACCCTTTGTTTCATCCCTCTAACTCTATACCTTTGTCACTTTTTATGATTCCAAAATACCTCCTAGTCATCTTGAGGATTCCAACCCTCCCCTCTTTATTACCACATACATCAATCAAACTCACATCAAGAGGGTTATGATTGATGGAGGAGCTAGCATCAAAATTATCTCCTCCCATGATTATGACCAATTTCATATACCCAAAAACATCATGTCAGAGAGTATAGCGGTCCTTCACTCTTTTAATGATACCATGGACACTTCCTTAGGGACCATTGTCTTCCACATCTGCTTGGGGCCTCATACCATTCCTGAACTATTTTATGTTATATAGGGTGATTTATAATACAATGTGTTACTCAAATTTCCTTGGATCCATGCTATGAGTTATGTCGCTTCTACCTTACATCAGTATGTGAAATTTGAATATGAAGGTCAAGTTATTACCATCAAAGATGACCCTAGTCATTTTACCTCTTGCAATATGACATAATAGCCTAATGATTTTCTTATTCCTCCCTCATCTACCTCATAACCAAATTATAACAAAACCACCCTACTAACCAAAACCATCAACACTCCCACAATAGTGATGAATCTTTAACTAGCTCATCTACCCCTTCTTCCTAGATTCCTATAGAGGACCCCTTAGAATCCATGTTCCAACATCTCTCTCTTGGGGAATATCATCTTTTAGATCTTAATGATTTTCCCACTCCCCAAGAGTATGGGAACCTCAAAAATGACCCTTCCTATGATCCTAACATCTGAACCATCATCCATTTTAGGCTCCCTAACAATCAAACAAATTTCATCTATGGGGGAATTGATCAACCACTTCTCGATGCTACTACTCCTCATATCCAACAATTCTCCTCCAACTTCTCTTATCTCAAAAAACTAGCTTTTACCAAAGCTTACCTTTATAGGTGTGCTTGGAAGGGGTTTGGTCTTAGCCTATATGAATAGGGACATAATGAGTTACCCATCATCAAAACCTAAAAACCTCATGAGTTATTTAGCCTTGGGTTTGTACCACCAAAATAACCCACATCACCAAAACCCATTACCACCATCGATAAAGAACTTCCATCCTCACCAACCCCATCTCCCTCAAAATATGAGGACTCCAATATCATCCCATATAACTTTTTTTTAGATCAATAGTGTTAGTTTAGGCCCACTAAACTATCAAAAGGATGGCCAAACTAAAAATCTTCCTTTCATCCATCTTGAAATGATTGAATGTGATTTTCCTAACATCAACACCATCCAATGTTAGGATAATGATTTCATTCTCACTTACCTCAATGTGGGGGATTCTTCAATTCATAATCCCTTCCTCCTAAGAACTAAACCATGCTAAATGAATCCACCATTGATGTCAACATGGGTACTCAGGGTAACCCCCATATCATCAATATAGGGAAATATTTAAATTCCATGGAGCAACATGATTACCCTTCTTTCCTTCAAAACCATAACATAAAATCTGCTTGGTCCTATCAAGATATTCCCAAAATTAGCCCTTATATTGCCCTCCACAACATTGTTACATATCTTGAGGCTAAAATGTTCAAAAAAAGCTTCATAGAATACATCCTCACATAGCCTTCATTGTCAAAGAAGATCTTAAACATATCTTATTTGTCACCTTCATTCAACCCATCGACTATCCACAATGGGTTTCCAACATCATTCCTATCACCAAGCCCATAAGGGGATTTCACCTCTACCTTGATTTTTGTGACCTCAATCTTGCTTGCCCAAAGGATGACTTTCCTTTACTGAACATTGACCAAATTATTGATCTTATTGTTGGCCATGAAATGTTACCTCTCATGGATGGTTTCTCAAGATATAATTATATCTTGATTACCACCAAAGATTAACACAAAACTTCCTTTATCACCCCATGGAGGCCCTTCTATTACAAGGTCATGAATTTTGGTCTAAGGAATGTTGAAACAACCTATAAGTATGCCATGACCTATATCTTTCATGATATCATCCATAAAATTGTAGAGGACTACATGGATGATCTCCTTGGTAAATCTAAACACTATAAAGATCACCTAGCCATTCTCACAATCATTTTCGATCGACTAATCCATTATCATGTCAGACTTAACTGAAAGAAGTACATTTTTGAGGTCTTATCAAGAAAGCTTCTTGGATTTATCATTTCTCTTTGAGGAATCAAAATAGACCCTACCAAAGTTAGATAAATATTGGAGATGCCTCCTCCCACTAATCTTAAGCAACTCCACAACCTATAGGGGAAGCTCCAATCCATTGATCACTTCATTTCTTAGTTATTAGATAGATTTCAACCCTTTTACCATCTCATAAATAAAGACACCTCTTTTAAGTGGACCAAGGAATGTCAACAAAGCTTTGATTCAATCATGGAGTATCTTCTCTCACCACCTAGCCTCATCCCTCCTAAAGAGGACCAACCCTTCTACCTTTATATATCCACCATGGACCATTCCCTTGGGGAAATGCTTACTCATTAGGATGAACAAAATAAATATCAAGCTGACTATTACATTAGTCAGACATTTATCAAATATGAGACTCAGTATACCCATCCTAAAAAACTCTACCTCACCTTAGTCTTCAAGGCTTTCAAAATCCATCACTACCTTATTAATCATAAAAAATATGTCATCACCAACACTGACCCTATCAAGTATATGCACTCTAAGCTATACCAAAAATAATGTATGGCTAAGTGGCTCATGCTCCTAGATGAGTTCGATCTTGAGTTCCTTATACAAAATTCCATTAAAGGATAAGTCATTATTGATTAATTGGCTGAAGCTCCTCTACTAGACAATCAACCTCTTCCTCTTGCCTTTTCAAATGAATCTATCACAACTCTTTCTTAGGAAGAACCCACTTACCAAATGACCATGTTATTTGATGGCTCTAAATGTTAAAATGGCGGGGGGTGATAGAGTTATTATTATTCCCCTTAATGGTGAACCTCTTCCCCTGTATTTTAAACTTGACTTCAAATATACCAATAACTTAGCTAAATATGAAGCCCTAGTCATAGTTATCCAAACTTCCCTAGCCTTAGGAGTCAAAATAATCAATTTCTTTGGTGACTCCTAACTAGTCATCAACTAGGTCAATGGATCTTATCAATGTAAAAATGACGTCCTCCTAAAATATAAACTCATGGAATCACTCTTATCATCATTTGATCATCACCTTATTCAATTAGTTCCTTGATCTACTAACACATTCATAGTTACAATGGCCTCCCTTGCTTCCCAAATTCCATCTCAACCTACCAAGTCTAAACTATTTGTCACCATCCATCATTTTATCACATCCTCATATATAAATTTTGATCTTCCTATCATTTTTATTTTAGAAACATATCCTCTTGACATTTTCTATGACCAAACTTTTGACTACCTTAACCTTGGCATTATTCCTCTCAACCTTTTGAAGATTTGTCAAAGAGATTTTGTTCAGGGTACATCTTGTTACACCATACTAGTGGAAATACTTTACAAACATGGTTGGGTAAACTTTAGTGGCATAGCTATTGCTAAGTGTATCCTTATCCTTGGCTACTATAGGCCCACCATTAATAAAGACTATTAAAACTATGTAAAAAAGTGTGTCAAATGTCAATAACATGTTAACTTACATCATGCACCTCCCCATGGCATTTAAGTATCTAAAGATTATTAGCCCTTATTGTAATGGGGTCTCAACCTTATTGGGGAAATAAATCATCATTATTCACAATGACATTAATATATCATTACTACTACCAAATATTTAACCAAGTGGGTGGCAGCCATCCCTTTTATCTCAACCAAAGCTAAAAATATTATTGACTTCATCAATCACCATATCATCTTCCACTTCAGTGTTCCCTATAAGATCATCATTGATAATGGCAAATATTTTTAAAACTAGAAGATCCAAGGTCTTTATGATGCTTTTGGCATCAAGTTAAGCTTTTCCTTACCTTATCACCCATAAGCCAATGGATAGGTGGAAGCATCTAACAAAACCCTCATCAAAATATTAACCAAGGTAGTGATTTATTTAGGTTGGGATTGGCACTTGCATATCCCTTTCACTTTATGGGCCTATCGCACTAGCATTCAAACCTCTATGGGTGCTACCCCTTTCTCTCTTGTCTATGGAGCTGGGGTAGTCTTGCCTCTCAAAGTCTGAATTCCCTCTCTTTGCATATCATTGTACAAAATCATTTATGAGAGAAACTATCATCAAGAATGTCTCACACATCTTGAGCTCCTTGATGAACGTCACCTCGCTACATTTATTCATATTTGTGTCTATGAATAATGAATCAAGCAAACTTATAATAAGCACCTAAAAGAACAATAATTCAATTTCAGAGACCTCATCCTTAAAGAAAACCAACATGTAATTAATATGGAGAAAAATAAAAAGGGAAAGTTTACTTTCAATTATCTTGGACCCTACATCATAACCCATAAGTATGGATCAAGAGCTTATCATTTGTCCTCTCTCAAAGGCAAATTATAACCTGAGCCTCTTAATGCTTTAGATTTGCATCCTTTCTATTATTGAAACAAGGAATAAAAATCACCTTTGTGTCTAACTTAAGATCATCCCTTGGTGTACAAGATTTTCACTTCCTTTCACCTTCCTATCCCTAATCCCCTTGGGGACAATTGATTCCAACATAGAACCATGTGATTATACATCATAGTTATAGCTTAATCCTAAGCATAGATTCCATGGCTCTACCCATGGCATGGTTCTCATGGATACTTTTCATATCTAATCAGATGGATTCCCATGATTAGTTATCTCTCAAACCACTTCCCCTCATTTATATTTAACCTTTTATGCTAAAGTTTCACCTCCATAAAGGTGAACCTGTAAGACTAAATAGACAAGTCCATGTCCAACCCAGCATTCAAGATCATTTGGGATATCAAAATATTAGTTGGGTCCATATTTCTAGCATTACAGACTACTCCCTTGAAGGACAGCTACCCAATACCAACAAGTTACTTAAAAATAGACTATTCCCTTGAAGGACAACTATAAAAATCCAATTCTATACCACTCCCTTGAAGGATGGATAATAAATAATCATCTAAATCTTCCTGCATCAATAAAATTAAAGAAATTATCAAAATAACAAAAGCAATAAACAAACCTACATCAATATTGAAGTAAGCCAAAATTAGCTCTTATATGTGCCATTTATAGACTTCCCACATCGATCAGTAAAAACATCATCCCATTACACTAAAATCAACTCCTATTTATGGTATTGGTAGACTTCCTACATTGATCCGTCTACATATCATATTAAGGCATGGACTTGTCTATTACAATTCTTTGGTCACCTACATAAGGGGCAAGCTAACCTGCATCAAGTTACCATTTCATCCATTTCCCATTAAACCATCTAATTATCATCTACTTTCCCTTCAAACCTTTTCTTAAATCAAGGGACTATGAGCTTAATTGAAGCAAATTGATCAAGACACCCTCTTTCTCAATCAAAATATGCTCTTGTGAAGCATTCAACAAGCTTATGTTCACTAAGTCAATCCAACTATGTTTTCTTGTTGTTAGGTCCTTGCCAACCCATAAAATCATGCCTTTTATTTTCCCTTTGTTAGTTCATGAGGACATATGTCTCATAAATCTTATCTCTTTCTCACATTTAGTTTGTTACCTACACATAATTTATTTTCTTTTATTTTATTCCTATAGTAAATCAATAAATTCAAACATCCTTCTCATCAATGCAATAATTCTCATACATCATAAAATTATAAACCATGAACCATATCCTAAAAATAAACAAAACATACAAGAATCATAAACCATAGATAATATAACAACATAACATCATCACATTATAAGATCATACTACCATCGTCAAACATCATCAACATCATCTTTACAACAATTCACAACATCATCACATTATCTTATCTATAATAAATATTTATCTATGAACATGCTTACATCATCATACTATTTATAAACCACATTATCACAATCATCTCATAAACAACATCATCCAAACACATATATCATATATTCATGATCATGAACAAACACATCCTCAACTCTATATAACCCAAACATTGCATAAACTAAAAAGTTTATGCATCTAATAAAAATCATGTTTCCAATCATATCATCATCTAAACACATAATCACCATCATCTAACATATTCATCGATGTGTTAGCTAAACACAACCTCAACATCATCGAATACCTAAACTACAAAAACATAAGCATGTAGTATCATATATGTCATCCATAATCCTTAAACATAACCACATCATGATTATAATCTACATCTATATCATCATCATAATACATCAATACCTTAATCAACTAAAAACAATCAAGATAACAACATAATCATCATGTAATCAATCTAATCATCATGTCAACAAGTCAATGATATAATTATCATAATCAAAATGATCATCATATACATCAATAAGGAAATACATAAAATAATGTATTCATGTCTCGCTCACGCATATACATCTCACATCATCAACATGTAGGCTGGTATCAAAATCAAAATCAAATACATAATCTCATCTATCAGGCCCATGGTACACCATTACTGCTCACCCCATCTACACCTACACCTATACTTGTACCTGCAATACCATCTAGTGGTAGCCCCCTTGATATCCCTACTTGTCCCACTATCAACTCCAACTATCCTAAAGTATCTATTGAAGGAACCCCTTCCAGGCTGGCCCTGTACTCTCTATATCTCATCTCTAGTGGTAACTATGTTAATACTATTGCCTCATAATATCTTAGGTCCTCTATGGTGACTAAGTATTGTATTCTTAGAACTCTATTAGGTAGTCCTCCTACTACTATTATGTCCTCCCCTTCCTACTATCTCAATGAATCTCTTCCCTAAGTCACTAATCTAAGGGATATCCTTGCCTGATCCCACTCACTATTCACTATAGTAACCTTCCCCTATAAGGTGATAATTTACAGCTATAAATTGGCCACCTATCTTTATAACCTAGTAATCTAGGCCTGTGCTACTACCAGTACCACTACCACTTGACCATCCTATGATGGTGACCTTATAGGGTCTACATCCATATGTTGTTACCCCCCATCAACCCATCTAAAGTTAGTTGCTATATATTTGGCCTAATACTAAGCTATATATCCATCTACAATACCAACATCATCTCTGAGAGCTCTTACTATTAACTCTTCTTGGTCCAAAATGGTGTCTTGTGGATATAGTTTTGGGAGTAATAAATTGACATCCTACCTCTTGTATCGAGGGAAATTTGGTGGGATCCCTTATACCAATCTAAATTGATACCACACTTGGTCAAAATGAATTAGCTTAGTCTTCCCATCTCTCCTCCCATAAATCTAGTACCAGCTCTATAAGGATAATGTGTGGTACCAAACTTGAGCCAAATAGGCCAACCCACATATGGCCTCCATATCACCCTCCTACAACCAAACCCTCCAAAGAATATTAAAACTAGTCAATGTCTCTGGCTCATCTACCTACCCTTGCCAAAACATCAATATACCTTCATCTAGTAAAACCCACTGGAAAGGGCTCCTAGCTAAATCCATCCCATGATAGCCCCAATGCTCTTACAACTTGAATGTGATCATATTCTCAGTAGTGGAACACAAAAATAACACTGATCTCATACCATCTATGTGCTTGGAAGGCCTAAAGGTCCCTATAGATCTAGACTAGTAGCATTGGGGCCATCTAAACATAGTCCTCCCTAGTAGCATCTCCACCAATACCCCTAATAGTAGGTTAGAAATCATCCATGGCTCAAATCTAGTAATGTGAAACAAGTCACTACCATCATCATCATTGTTAGGAAGCATCTATCTCCTAGGGACCTATAGTATAATATCCCAATCCCAAACCCACCTGCATGCCACTTGGTATGAACCTGATCTGCGCTATATAAGAGATCCATGTGGTTATCTCATTCCTCACTCTCAATATGATATATGGGCTCACCCCAAATGGGTAGCCATGTTATCCTAGTCACATATTCTAATAAAATTGTCATATCTCTAGTAGGCAACATGAAGGTGTTCATCACTAGGTCCCATCTCTCAATGAGTGTGACAATCATGGCCACATCCCATGGTAGGTGTTGATAATAAATCATATCTCCTAGGCTAACCATCTCCATATGCCTCCACTCCTTTTTGGTCATCACATCTTAAACCTTGATGAAGATCTTAGGGACCTGGTCCCTCATCTGAATTTGATAATGTGCCTGCATCATAATCACATTAGCACTACATACTTATTTTTCCACATATAACTAGGTATTAACCTACACCTACCTTTTCAAACCTTTTACAACCAAACCCATTTCACATCCATCTAACACAAACTTGTATATTCATCTGACATTGACCCTCACATTTGATTTTAAACACCTACTCATCTTTATTCACTAAATTCTACCTCATGATCCCTCATCCTATCTTAATTTTACCACCCCACAAATAAGTTCAACACTTTAACATAATTTAACTTTAAAAACTTTGAAATTTTACCAAACTATAAAATATTTTACCATTTTCACATTTCTCACTTTTTTATAACATGCTTTCAAACTCTTTTTCTCAACATTCACATTTCTAACAACTTTAAAATCTTTGTCTACATCACCACTCACTTCATTTTTGAAACTAAATAGCCTCTAAAAAAACTTCAACCACTGATGGTTATTTGAACTATCAACAGTCCCTTAGGGACCCTTTTACCCCCAAGTTTGACTGTCATGAGTTGGGTGAACCATTGATAGTCACTGTGTGTGAATACTGGCGAAGCAACCCTTAAACCTTAGACCTTCTACAACCTCCAAACTACCCTAAATTCTAACATGTACCTACATAAACCTATCCTATAAACTCATAACTAGCCATTAAAGCCTTCCTCTATCAATTTTATCTACTAACCTAATTCAATTCAGTATAACCTACATTGAGACATGCATTTTTCAAACAAAACTTAAATAATAAACTGAATGATTCTCAACATTCTCATGACCATTTACAAACTCAATCAACTAACTCTCACTATCAAATTTAAGACATAGCCTACCTCATTCCATGATCACTGACATGGTTGAAGCCCTCATCCTCTAACTCAATCACACCTTTGTCCATCCTCCATTTGGTCAACCCTTGAACACATACACTCCACCACTCACAACGCTCCAAATTAGTACGCTAAACACATAAGCAATAAAAATCACACACTACCTAGCAAAATGAGAAATAATTCAAATGGTAAAAATGACTCCATATTTTTACTTTTAATCTTTTGACCTTTAGGGTTTTACTTGACCATCGATAGTCAAGGTGATCATCAATGGTTGACCTAATGGAAACCCTTAACCATCGATGGTTAGGTTCCTCACTTTTTTTCCCCCATTTTCAAAATCACCCCACCTAGGTTTAGACCTTTAGGGAGAAATACATTTGGCCTAAATTCCTTTTCAGATATTATGTCTATAGAAATATGTAGGTAACATCCACTTGGCTAGTGTATATGGAGTTAGCTTAGCCATCCCCTTCCAACCCATACCCAACCAACCAACCAACCATTACCCCATGTCCACCTTGATGTTGGTCATTTTTGACCTAAACATTTACATGTTATGTGATGAGCTTTCTTAGTCACTTGTGACCGCACTAACCAACCTTGCCATGTTGAAATTTTGAACTTTACTTCACCTCATGCATAACCTGACCACTTGTGTTGTTTTGTGGGAGTACTTCCTACCCTAGATACTTGTGACCAACATTGACCTTGTCTAGATGGTTTGATAGGCTTGACTCAATTAGTTATGACCAATGCTATAGAATGATTACCACTATAACATGTCCCTCTAAGATCAAGCTTATTTTTACCAATGTTGGTAATTTTAGTCTTTGCATGATCTTGACTATCACCTGTAATTGTATTTTGTGCATGTGTTTGCATATCAAATACCTAACCTTTTTATGTCACCCACCTTGTGACTACCCATTTACCATTTATCAAACCTTGACTTGATTTTGATTTTACCTCGTCAAATCTCAGTTTGAGGGGGAACACCTCCTCCCATATTTGGGGCAACCAGACCATGACCAACAATCCATTCATTTTTGTTTTATAGCTTGTTAGATAAAAACCACATAATAAAAAGGGAAAAATGTAGACACTCAAAAACTACACACAAAGACTTTTGATGTCAAACTACCTTTTGAACCTATCAAACTCCTAACTTAATAAATTTAGCTAAACCATTTAATTCACCCCTTTTAACTTTATTTAACCCATTTTCTTCTAGCCCCTTGATTATCGATGGTCAACCTAACCATTGATGGTTGGCCTGACCATCGATGGTCAGGTCTCAAAGCTTACTTTAAAGTTTTAAAGCATTGATAGCTTTGTGCGAGATAAGTATCTCCCTAAATGGCAACTTTATTTTAAAACTAGCTTTAAATGACATGAATTGGCAACTTTATCCCCTATCAAATTAGTAACTTCTTGCATCCTATCTAGAAACTTTATCCTATAAAAGGAGAAGAGGAGGAAGTGAAATGGATCCAATATAATACATAATATTACATCTAATCTCTCCTACATACAGGTATCCAACATCCTTTCAACAAGCAAGAAACATCATCAAAGACCTAAAGATTTATTAGAATCACTTTTGAAAGCTAAATTACTGTCACTCTAGCCAAATTACTTCAATCTTCCACCATCAAGTTTCATGTATCTTTTACTTATTTTCATTAATTTAGCTTGTTTCTAACCTCCTTACCCTATCAGACCCATCAACATCTTATTTTCCACCCCTCAGCCCCATAAAAAACCTCTATTATCCAAATACCTAATCTACACCTTTTTCAATCATTTCTAGATTCACATAGGTTACCACCAACAGTTAGCACAACTATCAATGATCGCTTTAACCATTGATGGTTACCCAACAACCAACATTCATACTAAAATATCAATGGTTCACCTGACCACCGATGGTCACTGTGGCATAAAAATACAACATGATATTTTTAGCCCTATAACCTTAGTCAAACCTAACTTTCTCTATTTCTTCTTGATTATAATACCTTCTCTAAAATTTTGAACCAGATCTCAATTATTTTAGCATAAGTATTGAATAATTTTGCTACTTTTGGTCTTTTTTCTATCAACTAACATTCTACTTTCTTTGTATTTCATTTCATTTATCATAAGTAAGTAGATCTTTACCTTATCATTTCTAACTTAATTATTATAATAGTGGATTAATGACCTCCTAGCAAGTGATATACTTCTTGGATCTAACTCACGCTAGACAATCCACTCAACCATCCATCTAACAATCCCCATTTTATTGTATTTCATATCTATAGGTTATTCCTTCCTAGCTAAAAAGGAGTTCCCATCATGATTTAGATTCATGCATGTACTTTACTAAGTATTCTTCTATACACCATATTATTAGTTTCATTATTTGCTTTCAAAATTAAGAAATGAGTGAAAATTAATTGAAACACTAAGTTATGACTTAAATTTCTTGCTTCTCACAGATCTGATGATCCTCACTTTATCATGACATTTGATCTAATAGATTAAGAAAGGTCTAAGATTTGACATAAATAACATGCATCTTAGAAGATCTAATGATCTACACTTTATTGTGGGAAAAGGATCCAATGATGCGAAGGCCTTGATAAATTTATGCCCTTAACCTTCATCCAATGTTTCTTACTTCATCATAAAGACCTGATCAGATGGAATGAAGCACAATTGAAAATTCAAAGGATTATAGAAGGCCCATAAGATTGACACACGACACCCTTACATTTGAGGATTAAAATCAAAGGGGCCTACCTGACAAAAATAACTAATCATGAACAAGCTCCCAAATCATGATCCTATAGCTCTTATTTTATCATATATCTTGATTCAATGGAGTGAATTAAGTCCAAGATCTTGGGAAGCCCTGTAGAGGTACCAAGTGGCACTCTTGCATTGGGTCATAAGAATTTGATGAGCTTAAAAGTGACATTTGCATGATCATCAAATAATATCTATAAGGATGTATTTGATGTCTGTACAACTATCATATTTAAGCCCATAAAATTAAAAGTTTTAATAACTTAAAATTGACATTCACAAGACTATCATTTGATGTTTATAATGATGTATTTGACATTTTTGAGGTTGTCAAAGTTAAGATAATGAGTTATTTTACTCAGGATCATAATACACTCCAAAATGTTGCTATAAAGCTCATGAATTGCCATACAGATTAATGAAAGCCCTTAGAAAACATCAAAAATTAGAAATATTTAATTTATAAATATGGAAATGGTCTTATGGTCTAATTATATACAAAATAAACTTAGTATAAGTCTATACTTTAAGGTTTCCATTGCATTTTTTTCAAATATCGTGAACCTTAAACTATAGACTTATACTAAGTCTTCTTTTAAAAGAGTCTTTGTTACGTAAAACTTAGACCAAGTGTTTTTAACCAAAAATTTTAGTGTATTTAAGACCATTATATCAATTTTTACCATTTAAGCATATTCTATAGGCTTGACATAAATATTTTAGCTCAAATTGTACATTGTGTTTATTTAAAACAATGTAAAATTTAGCCTAAAATATTTAACCATAGTCTCCTTTGCATGAATTTAGAAAACTTAGGCATAAATTTATTAGGCTAAGGTTTATTTCATGCTTAATAAATATGAAATAAACCTTAGCCTAAGGAATTAAGCCTAAGTCTCACCTTAATTATATGCTAACTTAAAGTTTGGGAATCTTTGTAGATCAATGGTTTGTGCTTCGTCATGGGAAGATAATCCAATGGTGCAAGGAACCTGAAAACTTTTCAATGGAGTCCTAAGAGCCCTTAGGCTCAATACATGGAAAAATCACATTAGAGGTAGAACTATAAATGATCCAATAGGATGCTTCATTGTGCTCCATGATCTAATGGCATGAAATCACCAATGACTTTTCAAAGGAAATTAGAAGGCCCATGGAGGTGCCAAGTGGCATAACCACAGGGCATTGGAACCAAAGAGCCAATTAAAAGGCAATAACCTAGATCATAATCAACAACTCATGCCATTCTAGGATTTGAATCCATTAGAGTGAATTAAATAAGGAATTTTAAGTGCTCAAAGGCATTTATGAAAAATGCTATGAAAGTTCTAGATCATTATCACATAAGTAGAAACAAACAAACAAAAGATCTTGTGGGCTTTAAAATGTAAAAGTATAATAACAAAGGTCCAAATAAAATCCAAGGCATGTATAAGCTATATTATAGATATATCCTACCATTAAAGCTTTTAAACCCTAAACCCTATATAAAAATAACCCAAGCAAACTCAATTGGTTATAATTTGATCTGAAGAAAGATTGATTATGTTATTGATTGTAAAAAAGCTACCACAGAGACCAATTTGTAATCTAGGGTAAATAAATTAATAATTAGAAGTCATGGTAGCCCACATATAGTAATTGAGAGAAGAGATAGAGATCTATCTATCAAAAAATAATGAAGGTAATATCTTCAAAGACATAGAGCTAGATATGGTAGCCCTCAACAATGGCAATAAGAACTGGTCTAATATTTTCTTCACTATAGATGAATTACAACCCATCACCAAGTAGGAATAGAGGATTGCTAATATAAAAAAATACTATGACCTAGTCGCTATTCAGATGGATGGCCTTCACTCTGCCAATACCAAGTCTAAGGTACTTCATTGTATATATGTATTTTCTCCTAGATTTATTGATTATAGGGTAGATAATGACTAGATTATGCATGAAATAACCTCCAAGAAGGTTGAATACATATCTCCTATGGCCTTTGAAACATACTAAAAGCTTCTCAATCCCCATGTAGACTTGCTCCAAATCAAAGAGTGAACCAACAAACATGACTTAGACACCATCCTTTAACCATGGTTGCTCCAAGGGAACCATGTATTTAGGGACCTTTAAGGGAGGATTCCCATTGTACAATTTAGAGAGGGAATCAAGGTAATCATGACCTTATTAAATTGAGAATCAAGATCCCCTTCCACCATATATGTAAACATGACCTAGGTTTTATATGTATACATCATGATTGAAGAAAAGAACACCCCCTACTGGAGAACTAATTAGTATTCACCTAGGGCACTAATTTGATACCATTAAGAAGAAAATTGGCAATCAATTATACATGATGTCCTATTTACTTGATTCTCTACTTGCTTCCATCAAATTCCTTGGCATTAAGAACTAGTCTCCACAAGGTCAAACCACCATTTCCCACCATTACTCAAAATTTAACATCTTTAAGTATAGGAACCACATGAAATTTATCTATGATTATGTCTACCCAGCCATAATGGAGGCTATTATAGGTTTTCCCATGCCTAGAATCCATTTACTAATCAAGAAATATGTAGAGATGATGGGTGATAAATGGTTCTATCCAGACTACACAGTTATTAGGATTGAGGGAATCATGTCCTCACCATATAGATTGCCTGTGTATGTACCAAATAAATTGGATGAGTAAGAAATTGCTTCATAACTCATCAATGGAGTTGATGGAATTTTTAAGGAGAAGAGGAAGGCTCTTCTCCATTGCTTCCCTATAATTATTGGAAGGACCATGTTGAAAGATTGGAAACAAGTAGAAATCATGTCCAAACATAGGGACTCATTTGGGTTTCAAGTTGATGAGCTCAAATGTGGGACCCCAAGAATATATTAAGTGATCATTTAAAGGAGAAGAAGCTACCCAGACCTTAGTATATGAATCAACTCAATGTTCATGACACCATTTACATTAAGACAAAGAAATATGAAGAAGTGTTGGCCAAGATCAAAGGGCATAACATCAAGCTTGAGCATAGGTTGAAAAAAGATGATATACTAGTAGGAGAGGCGTGATAGATGCATCCTCTCCAATATCACTTGATACTTAGACCATTTGGGCCATCCCAAGAACAAACTCAAGAGAAAAATATGCAAAATTAAGATGAATAAGGCCATGGTAAGGATAAGCTAGAAGAGAGACCTAGAGAGGGCCCCTCATCCTCAACTTTGCCACAAAAGACACCTTCCCTAATTAAACATATATATATGATTGCCTTAGAACTAGATGAGACAATTGAGGGTGCCCTCAAGGAACTTGTAAAGGCATATGGTAAAGATGAAGAAGGAGAATAGATTGAAGAGACTCAAATCTAAGTAAGGGAACCTAGAGAAGAGAAAGGAAAAGATGTTACTATTGATTTAGTCCTAGTGGCTCCTAAGGAGAAGAGGAAGGCAAAAATGCAATTGGTCCCTATTGGACCCAAAAGACCAAGTTTTAATCTCACACATCCTACTAGTGAGATCAACCTATTCAGTGATGAATACCCCATTCATGGACCAGTCATCCCTGATTATTTTATTTATGGGAAATTGTAAAATATCCCTTATCTCTCCCATTCATGGGCCATAACAAAATATACCAACATTGAAGTACATGATGACATTAAGCCATGGCTTAGGGATATAATGAAGGAAGAGGAGGAAAGAAGAATTGTGGTCACTTTAGGACCAAAAAACAAGAAAATGGATGCTCCAAGAGCATCAGGTAGCATATGAATTGAGGTCTTAAAACCTCCCAAATTCATAGAGCCAGTCACCACTATGTAGTATAATCTAGAGACAACTAGATTGGAAAGGGTCACCATCAAGAAAGCTATGGTAGGATATGAGGAATTTAACTTCCAAAAGGCTGATCCCTTTATAGGTCTAACCCTGATAGGAGGAAAAAAACTTGGTGAAGCTCCTATCCATGAGGAGGATGTTGAGATCTTGATTGAGGATTAATAAACCCAAGAAAAGGTTAAGATCCAAGGGATGAAATAAAGAATCCAAAATTTGGAAAGAGAAAAGGAAACCTAAAAACACAAGCCATTTTTTTAGTACCTAACACCATGATGGATATGTTTGAGGCCTCATTATTTGATATGTTTAATTCTTTGAGTTAAATAAAGCTAAGGTAAGATTCCCTAAGCCAACAAGGTGAAGTATCTATGGGGTTAATAATATAATAGAAAAAATTAGAGACCCAAGTAAGGGATATAATTGAAATTTTGATTAGAATAAGATTCTTAAGTTTAAAACTATCAGCTTAACTCATTTGAATACCATATTTGGAGTAATAATAGACAAGGTCTAAGGTCTAAGTGATTGGATAATGAATTTGAATAGGCTTCTGATAAATGATAAAGGATTGATCATTAGAATTGAGTAGATCCTAGGAACTATGTTGGTAAATACTACCAAGACCACTACCCTTGGAATTATTAATGAAGATGCATACAAACACAGGGTCACTTTGGTAATGTAGTCAATTAGGAGCAAGATCCAAGGCCAGTCTGGTAGAGACAACATAAGAATCTTGTACATGATCTTCATAGCCAAGGAAGAAATTGTAGAGGCAAGGAGCATAAAGGAAGCTATGGCTAGGGATGACAGAGACTTGGATGACTTGGATGATCAAGAAGAATTCTACCTCATGAAGCTAGTTGTGGACCTAGAGCTCATCAAAGACCTACAATAGAAAGTAATGGGGCTTATGTAAAATTAAAAAGGGGACCCTTCAACAATGGGCCCACCCAGTAGATAATATTACTTTTGTAAAAAAAACTATAATATTTAGAATAAGAATATTCTTTTTTAAGACATATGCTAGTTTGTTAGCATATTGCCCCTATGTCAGCCTAATTGTGAAAGACAAGTGTATTTTCGAACTTTCTAAGGACAACTGTTCTTATCTTTTGTATGTCTATATGTTGTAATTGATTGGTGTATTGCCTTATCTCTCTATAAAAGGAATGTATCACCATATTTTAAAGAGATAATTTTGAGTAAATTTTATATGCTTGGAACAATTAATATAATTAAGAAGTTTTGAAAATATTTTCCATATTTGATATGTCAATTGCTAACATAGTTTTTCTGTCAATTGCTAGTTTTATGTTTTAATTTTGAATAGCTTTTTTGAATTCTAGGTTACATTTTCTAATCATAGGGTTTCTAATTTGTGCATATGATAAATTAGTTTAAGGATCTTGGATTTGATTCATTTCATTTTGCTTTGTATTTAGATGCGAATATTACTATTTGATTATGGTAGTAAATCATTAAAATTAAACCTAGTTCTTACTTTTGATTCTTTACATTTTCCTTCAAAGTTTTCCTAGTATATAGTGAAATATGAGCTTAGGATATTTTTCATTATATATTGGTTGAGATGCATACTCAGTTGTAATTGATGCTTTGTCATAATATTTGAGACTAAGATAGGTGATCACTCATTTTATTTTCCATCTTAGCTTTCTCTTTGCTCCTTTTTACACCAGATCACTTTAGTTTAAGCTTCATTATAAATATATATCTAAATTAATTTGTAGCTTACATTTGGATCATAATTCATTGAGTTAACATAGATCCTCTACAATTCACAAGGAATGGACCATGATGGCTCCCAACCATCACTTATCATAAATTTTGTGGAACACTCATAAATATCTCTACTGCTATTTCACCATAGGTGACATCAAGTTGCCACAACTTGTTACTCATGCTCTAAATTCTTATAATTCTAAAATGAGAACTATTCTTTGAACACTAAGAACCTCTATAGAGCACTTATAAACATCAACATGGGGCATATTCATTCAAGAAAGGATATTAAGATTCTTTGGAATATAATTTTGAGAGCTAAATCAATTTGATAAGTCAATTAATATACAATATTATTTTATAGCCTTCATCTTGGAGACAAGATGAATGCCCCTTAATGAACCTTATGGGATATTCAAGGATCATTCTCAATCCTTCATCTTGGAAATAAGATGAAGGGCCAACATGGGTGATCCATGTGCCTTCTTGGGAATTATTCTCCTCCCTTCATCTTGGAAATAAGATGAATGGTCTAAATAGACTCTCACAAAGATCTTAGAAAAGAAAATTCTCCAGCCTTCATCTTGGAAACAAGATGAAGGGATAATTTTAATCCTCATTTGATATTTTCAAAGATCATCCTCTACCCTTCATATTGAGTAAGATGAAGGGATCACATCAGTGATCCTTGCACTGATCCATGTGCACTATTGATGAATCTTTTATAACCATTCATCTTTATTTCAAGATGAAGGGTTTGTATTGATCCTAAATATTTATAAGTAAATATCATTACATTGAATTTATAATTCTCAATATTGATAATGAAGTGCTAATAATTTCTCAAGTTCCATTGTGTATCATCTTTTTGAATTCATCATCAAAATCAACTAGTCCATAGATTCAATGGAGATGTCTCAACATGAATTGACATAATAAAAGTTCATTTAATGCTACATCTGAGATGAATCATATATAAAGACATTTTTAATGAAGGTTTTCATGATTTTGATATAGATATTATACATTATTAGCTAATATTTATATGTTCATGAGGTCTTAGACTTAAGCATTTTTTATTTTTTTGGTTTTTTAATATACCTAACTAATATTTGTGAAAATTTTGCTTGTGAAGATTCCTTATGACACAACCTCCTCATTTTGTTTACATTCTTTATTTATCTTGATAATTTTATTAACATTACAATTCTCATCCTTCTTGATTTCATCTTGTTCATTGACTATGGCCATTCATCTTCGATAGCCATTAATATATAGAAGTGGACTAATAATACATTAAAGTCCATAATTATATTTTTTATACCCAATATCCCATTATAATAAAAAAAACCTTTCCAATATTGATAGTACTAGGTATGGTGATTGATTTTGCTACATTTCCATGACTTCAAAATATATTATTTATTGATACCCAAAATTTTAAGTTCTACTCCTTTTAGGACCCCTATGGGTTCCCATAATGTGTCATATGTCATTTGTATATCATAATCTATTATATGTAAGGGTGGTTTTCCTATGGCCTCTTACATAGTTCACGGTGTCACATTTTCATTTGCACCAAGATCCAACAATTTGTGACATTTTTTCTTGCTGCCAATTTTCCCATCTAAAAAGATTACTGATTTTCTTCATATTATTTCAATTATAAGTAAATTTTTATCATCCTCATTTGTCACTTTTTCCAACCTATACTTTTTTCTTATGCATTTTTTTCTTTCATTTTCATTTCTATTTTTTTTCTTGATTTTGTTCTTTTTCCTTTCTTGTTCTCTCTTATTTTTTCCTCTCTGATCCACAACACACTCACACAATCTCATGTTTGCCTTCTCTCTTTTAAAACTTTAATATATCATTCTTTCTTCTCTTTACACCAATCTTTGTTTTTCTAATTTATCTTCCATTGATTCTTCTATGCTTTTCATGTTGGTTCAACCTATAGTATTTTTTATTCAACAAGTGTCATGGAAACTTCTTATTATGGTTTTGTTAATGTTATGGTTTTGGTATTCTTAGGTGTTTATATTTTTTTATCTTTTGTTATGTCTATGTCCCTTCGTCCTTACAATATCCACATTGAGTTTGTTGCTTATCTTCATAGTTTCATGTTATATGTCTTTTTTTCACACACTTATAACATGTTATCAGCCTTCTCTCTTGGCCATATTATCTATATTTTGATATCTTACATGATAATAACCTCTATTTTAGTTATTTATTGATTTTTTGGTAATTTTCCTTTGTGGTGTGGTATTTCTATATTCCATAGTATGTTTATTTGTTTTCTATTTCTATGGTATGTAATAAATAACTTAAGACATACTTGAATTATTCCATGGTATATATGTGTCATCTGGTATATTTATCTATTCCATTACATGTAATATATGTTTTAAGGTGTTTTTATCTATTTTTGGTAATTTGAGTCATTATTCATTCCATGATTTTTTATCAATTATGTGGCTTCTTATTTTATGTGTTCTACGACTTCTAATCTTTCTATTTTTTCCAATGGCATGGTGGATGATGATGCGCTCAAGGGGTTCATCTCTTCACACAAAATATTATGTCTGGGGGTGGTGTCTTTTTGTATCTCATCTCTTCCTTTTTATTTCTCTCTTTTTCCTATTTGTTTTCTTTCTTTTCTTTTCTCTCTACTTTTCTTAATCTATTTTAATATTTCTCTCTCTAATCTATTTCTAATTTTATTCATCTTAATTTATTCTATTTATCCTCCCCACTGTCATATTTTATCTTTTAAAATTTCTCTCTCCTTGGATCCCCCCTCTTATCTTCTAGCGTCCCTTAGGTTTCTAAACCCTTTTAGAATAGGGTAGCACATAATTTCAAATTAATCCTCTTCTCACACAACATATGCATGTTTAAAACATTCCTATGTTATTATCTCCAATAGATATCTTAATCTCATTTTTACCCCAACCCCTTCTAGATATCAATTAGTCAATACTTGTGCTCAAACACCAAATGTTGACATGAAAATAATGTGAAGATGTGAATTCATAATTCTATGTCCTAACTAAGTTGATATGACACGTAGAAGGAATTAAATTATTTCATGGTCAAAATTGAGAGGGTTACAAATGAAATTAAGACTTCATTAAATATTGTTATTACTCATCCCACCCCTAATGATATCATTTTACTAATTTGGAAAAATATACAATTAGAGCAAAAATCCTAATGAGCCACTAGCTATCTCACATAGTGTAAATGTTTTAGACTAAGATTCTCAATAATCATCAACAATTTTTATCGCAAGGTCTAAGTACTTATTCAATCTTGTAGTATTATTAAAATTTGGGTTGTATTGAGGATGAGACAAAAGTTTAAGTTTGGGGATAATGTTGTTAGGTTTATTTGGAAAGATCAATGAATTAATAGAAAAATGTGAAAGTCGATGATCATGCCATGACATTTATCAGAACACAAGCATCAACCATGACATAGACTACAATTCATGACATCTTTTGGATCTAGACATAAAAAGGAAACATGCATAAATGACATGAACATTTGATTATAACATTGTATTTCGACTTAGTAAAATAGATCAAGATAATCCTATATGAATTTATCATATATTGTAATCTATATATACTCAATCACTATGTTTTAAACTATCTTGTGTAATTGTTTTGATAATATTAATAAATAATATGTATGAGATATTGAGTCTTTATATGTGTTGTGTGAATTGAATTACATTATGGTTAATAATAAATATTTAACTAGTTTAATTGATTACTTTATCTAGACATTAGCAAGTTTGGAACATCAAACTATGAATCCATATATTGATGTTGTTTTCATGCCAACAAACTAAAAGGTATGTTTATGGCCCACTAGTATCCATTTTTTAAGATTCAGGTGTTATTGATAGCTTTGTTTCACTTAAACTTCTTAAAATATGTAGTGATGTTTTATTTATTTTCAAATTTATGCAATCTAAATAAGATAGAACTATTGTAATTAAAATAATTCAAAATAAGACATTAACTATACAAATCTATATGTAAAATAAATATTGTTGTATTTATTATTTTTAGAATTTACAAGACAAGGGAGAATATATGTACTTAGTTTATTTTATAATTTATATTATTCATTACCCATGCCATCGTCTCTAAAAATGATGTTTATAGCTTTTTAATTATTCAAAATAAGAAACATGATCTCAAAACCTGCATGGACACTATTGGTGAAGTTCAGACCCCTATGATGACTAGTATTGTCTAGGTTATATTGGTACTATCCAATATATCTATGTTAGTATGTGCCATGTTAGATCACTATTCCTATGCTTGTAGATGATTTTTGTTTGTTTACTTGTCTTTGGTCCTATGTGTAGATATTTAATTTACTTATCATTGTATTAAAACACTAGGTTCACTTTCAACATTAGATTAAATTAGAAAAAGGGGTTATAAATATGGGTTGGACAACCCCAACCACTCCTTACTAAGTGATTGAGTTACCTACATTCCAATACTCTAAATAGTTCTCAAATTGTATTTAATACTCCCACCTAGGGGTGTGTATGCACCATCATGATCATGCTATAATGAAATGCAAAATTCATATTTTGACACTTGACAACTCACAAATTTGACCTACATTTGTATTCAAACTTGGCTATGAGGCTAATCTTATGAACGGGTTTCAAATGTGTATGGTTTTTTGGTAATGTCTCAAGAAAGTGATAATTGATTTTTCAATATGAATGTCAATTAGAGAGTGAATGACCAAGTAATTTATAAGTGAATAATAAATTACACTTGATTTTCATTTATAGATGACCCTTTGATTCTCCCCCCCATAATTAACCCATGAAACATGTCTAAGCTAACCTAAATAAAATGTCCCAGTTTTAAAATTAGCCAATGAAGGTTCCTAAACACTATCAATAGAGTCTAGACAACATTGGAAAACTAGAAGTATCCAACTATTTTTGAAACTATCTTAAGAGGGAAGATCAATGAACTTGAATATGGCTACAACCTGCATAGGATTATAGAGCATTCTTGCACATACTGTGTTGATATTGAATATGTGTGATGGTAAATTAGGTTAAATAAGACAATATGATGGGTAAAACTATTGGGTAAAGTGTTCACATGATTTAAATGTTTATGCACAAGTTAAAATATGTCAAAGTGTGCCAAAATTGATGTTTCCAAGTGTCTAATACCAAATTTAGGTGTCTATAAATTCTTTCTTTAGTCTAGTATTAAAAATTCAATATTGAAAGGATAAAATAAATAAATTTGGTACATTTGATTAATCAAACTTAATTTTGACAAATATGCCCCAAATATACAACTCTCTCCATGCAAAAAACCTACAAAGAAATACATATAGATCAATGTACACTAATGATAGAAAATATGAAATAAAATAGATCATTGAATTATTTAAATTTTAATAGTCAAATAATGAATACACCTAAGGGTACATGAATCGAGCTTATTTTGTTGAAATAATTTAGAGAATGCCATGGGGGATTATGCCTTGAGAAGATGCGATTGCATAAATAATGTGTTAAAGAGTGTTAATACCTCAACAATCATTGGATATAGATAAATGCTATAGGTTGAGAAATATATAATTTTAGACTACATCCCTCTAAATATAATTAGTCTTTTTGTGGAACCCCAAAACAAGTTTATATGAAAAGATGAAATGTCATCCCTAAAATTTGCATGACTAAGTCCACACCAAAAATAACCCATTTTTTTGATTATGCAACATGAATTATACACACTCATACTATAATTAGCCAACTACATAACACAAGATTCACAAAGCATCCAAAAACCCACATGACCAAATGACATGGAGGCAATGCAAAAGTGGATACATAGTCACTATGCAACCTTATAGGTCCCACTTGTTCTAATCAAAATATAGGTTCTCACACATACCTATAACTCTCTAAGTAATCTTAGTTGACCCTATATACCTAAGGAATAAAAAGGATGCACAAATAAATAGATATGGGCTCAAAAAACCACTTGTTCAAATGAGATTCCCTACTTATAATGAATTACCAAGAGAGTTCTGAGTGATTCTGGCTAATAATAGGGATCGCTTCATACTTAATTTGAATACAAATTCTAATTTCATGTTGACTTGGGTTAGAGGAAATTTCTTGAACAAATATCCATTGTTCCCCATAGGACCTAAAAGGGTACCTAAAATATCCCAAATAATCCTCTTGAGTATGGAACACTGCATCTCAATCATTGGATTCATTCAACCTCAATCATCAGATTTGGTCAAAGGTGAAGAAGCCACAAAAACCTTTATGGAAGTTAAAAAAGGATTAAAAACAAAGACTAAGTGACATATTCATATTTATTAATGGAGGGAAGAGGTGTTGGAGGATGATTTTTCCATAGTCATCTCTTATCTCCTTCCTCAAACTTGGATGACTGACATTGATGGAGTCTCCAAGATTTTGATCCATTTTATACCTTTTTTTAATATATTTTGATATATGTATAAATTATTATTTTTTACATGTACCCATAATTTCAAAAAGGATCCAAGAGGTCTCAGTCTCCCATAATTTCCAAAAAGGTCTTTTGGAGCTTCAAGATCCACCTCAGCTATCAATGATTACCAACAAGGTTAATTAACAAATTAATTTATATTTTTTTAGGTTTAGGTTTAGATTATTATTTCATGTGGTATAGGGAAGAAAATAAATAGGGGTCTCATTTAGGATTAACCCATCCTTGGATTCCATAGGCTTGAAACTAAGGAAAAGGTCCAAATGTGCCTCTTCTAAGGAAAGAGGTAAAAAAGAATGAACTACATCATTTCAAGCTTCAAAACTTGTTTCATGTGGAAGAGTAAAAAAAAGATAGGGGTCCATTTTGGGGCCATCCCAATTCTCAGCCTTCATGTTTCTTGATTAGGCTAAACAAAAATAGGTGTACTAGATTGAAAGAGGTCTAAAAATAGCTCTATAAGAAAGGGGGTCAAATCTGGAAAAGTACATTTTTCCAAGCCTCAAAATTTATTTCTTATAGAAGAGCATAAAAAATTAGGGGTTCTATTTTGGGGTCACTCTGACTCTGGATCTCCATAAATGACCTTATAAAATCAAGTAACCTTAAGGATAAAAGGTCTGGTTTTAATAATAAATAATTACAAGTTTTTGACTTTATGAAATAAAGGTTTAATTTTTAATAAGTTTCAAATTAAATAAATCAATTAATATAAAAATCAATGTGTTGGATTTAATTTTTTAAAATAATTTTAAATTTATTAGTTGGGTGAAGGTCAACATAAGTTGACTTCCCCCATATGAAAAAGAAAATGAGGTGGGGCTAACGTGTGGCTTAAGCCACATGGTTTCCCACCCCATATGCTAACCAAAATAATGAACGTGGCATGCCAAATACCAATGCTAATAATCTTAACTAGTGATATACCATTGGGAGTCTTTCCAACCATTGCATAGTCATATGAGTGACCACTGGTCTAACTATTAAGCCTACCCCACACCAAGTGATTTGTTCCCTCTTGGAGGTCTTATGTTTTTAAAAATTACTCTAAAGGGTGTAAACATTAAAAAATTCACTATGAAAAAACTAGATTTCAAAACATTATGAACCAAATTGTATTGGGTCTTAAAAATTGTAAATTTTAATATCAAATTAACTTTGGCACTTAAATGCCTCATATTATGTGCAAATAAATTAAGTGAATTCAAGGTAAATTACAAGGGAGATATAAATATTTTTTTTACTATTTTTAAAAAAATTCTTAACTTAAATGGTAACAAATAAAAATATTCCATAAATTTATATAGAATCCTGAGAAAGCCTAATTTATAATAAAATTAGTTTAAAGAAATCTAGGTAAGTTTAAAATTACATATAAATGATATAAATACATCCAACATTTCTTGGCTTCACACAAATCACTAAATTTAATTTTTTTAATGAAAAAGATCATTTTTATTAATATATATCTATAAAAATATAAAGAAGTACATGCCCAACTAGCATATGTAATTTTTTAAACCAAAAATTAATCATTTCCATTACTTTTACAATCTGATACCTTAATGAAGAAGAGTATGCAAGTAATATCATGTTAATTACAATGAATATTACATATTTGATTTTATTACATACATATTTCAATGGATCTCAACTAGCTAAGATAATTTATTTATAAATTTATACAAAATATTGAACAAATTGGTCTTCACATGGACTCCACATGCAACTGCAAGGCTAACCAAAGGAAGGGATCATATCCCATCCTTTTTCCATCATGAAGAAGCTACCCTAGGCACACCCAATCCTCAAAATCCCATCTTTGGGCATCATCACATTGTGATTTAAAAATCAATTTGATAAAATGAAGTTTAGATGGAGACAAGTATAGATAAGGAATGCTCACTAGGAAATACATCTAGGAGGCTATAATTTCAACCAGATGAAAGAGGCTTCCATATTGACAAAATCACAACCAAAATACATCAAATAAAAACACTCATACATGAATTATTAACACTACAACCAACAAATTTAGGATGGATTAATTATTAGTGTGGGTTTTTATTCCATTTAATGGGATTTACTTGCACAAGTTACTTAGCTTGGTTTTTTTATGTCGTTGGGGAAGATAATAATACATGTATGAGGATGCGTGGTCATGAATATATTCCACATATATATGTACCTTTCCTAAAGCTATTTTTTCTACTGATTTAATGATAATTCAAGTGTTAATTTTTACTCATATTTGATTTCATTTCTATAACTAGAATTGCATCTACATAAATTATTTTGCATATTACAAAGATCCATGTTTTGTGTCTACTCAGACCTCAATCCTTGATTATGGATTGATATGACATGATATCATAGTTTGATTTTGGTAACCAAATTCCAAAACTCCTATTATGAAATCTTGAGTTTTAGCTTACATGTCATAAACTTGCCATTCATTGACCTAGCAAATTGATTATTCACCCTATCTTAGATTTTCTTCTTCTTCTTCGAAGGTCTTACGATGATCTAGATTTAGAAAAGAACAAGGGAAAAGGTTTCTCTTTCTAGTAATTTTTAATATGGTATATTTTTTTAAAAATGGCTTACTTCATTAGTTCATAAGGTGCCAAATCCCTAAGATCAGTTGTAAATGTGACGTAGTTTTATGATAGTTAATTTCAACCTTTTTGTAGGGTTTGAAGGCATTTTCTTGGATTCCATGCAAATTTATACCATCGAGGTATCCTAAGGAAAACCATTTTTAGGTTTCTTGAGAGACTTGGTAGGTATTTTTTGAAATTTTTAGAGCTATACTAAACCTAAATATTTTTTACTTGGTTTAATTCTTTTACCTACTTGTAACTTCATCATACTTGTGGCCTTTGCATGCACATACTAAAACTATGAGTCATCCTTGCACATAATAAAACTCCTTGGAATATTGACACCTTTAAAAAATGTTATCCATCCTGTAAATAACCAAAACCTTGATTCATCTTGACACCTAATAGAAATACCAATGATCTTGACACTAATAGAAACATTAAAGGGTCTGATACCTACTAGAATTGTTCACAATCCTATAAAATTTAGGTAGGGTCATTGTTTCTACCTTGGCTACTTCCATTGGCCTACATCCTAACATCCCGATCTTAAAACTATTAGAGGTTTGTCAATGATGTATCCAAGGTGGTTGATGAAGTATCATGTGTGTTAAGATGAAAATGACAAAGTGTGCTTCAATGTGATTCAATGTTCTTGCATTATTCTTCAATGTTTGCTTGATATAGGAAATTGATGGTTGTTATTGATAGTTTGGAAAGATATAACACATATGTAGCTCTATAAGGACAAAGAAGAAGTTGTGAGGAGTCCATATATGTCTTTGTGAATCTTTGGTATGTCATTATATCATTTGGAATGAGAAACTTACATCTTCTAGCTTAAGAGTATCTAGACTGTCACTGCACATCTTATAAATATGAATGAACCAATAAGTTTGTGCATTTATTTTTGGTACTTATAAAGTCAACCAAGGTCAATGGATTTCATGGAGATGTTATATATAGTGCCAAGAAGGTCCCATAAAAATTTGGACTCTTGAAGTGTTTTCTAGCTTAATTTATAAAGCTTCAAAGTTTCTCTTATAGATTTTGTAGGGCTAGAGACTATCAAGTTTAACTTCATTGAAGTTTGAGGTTAACTAGTCAGTAGATCTAATAATACATGTTAAATCATAGATCTTGATCCAGCTGTATGTGTAAAATTTAATAGGTCAAAGATGGATGCATTGGTGATATGTGTCATATTTTCAGAGCTTGGATAGAAAATCAACGGTTCATGGATGTTCATGTAGTCAAAAAATTAATGGTGTAGGTCAAGTCAAAGAGTCAATGTGTGTAGAAGGCACACAGAGCTTCCAAATGGCACAATAATGGGAGATCTAATTTAGATCTAATAGTGAGCATTGATTTATAAATACTGAGATACTTAAAGGATATTGATGGTGCATATTTATCCATAGTTTCTAGGATGCACAAGATGAGGCCAACATGCTTGATGTTTAACATATGCTTAGTGACCATTGGAATTCAAATGTTCAAATTTGAAAAAAAAATAGTGCTTAGTTTTTAGGATATATATTTTGATCTAGGATGAATTTATTGATGTAGTAAAAAGCAAAGTTGTAGAGGACTTCAAGGCACATCTAGTGGTTTTAGTTAGAAGGTTTGAATTATTTTATAGCTGAGGATATGGAGCTTCAAAGTTGATTGTGTGTTTGACCATGTTATGTAAGTGACCCAACAAGGATATTTGAGTTGTTCTTGATCATATTTTGATGTTTCTAGATGATATAACAATTTGAAATTATTGTGTACTTAATGAGGACCATTTGTGTGGATATTAGAGGTTTGACCAATCCATATTTAGTATGAAAAAAAGCTTCAAAGTTGACTATTTATTCATTCATGGTATTCTTGTGTAAATAATAATGTTTGATCAAATTGTGCTTTAGCAGATATGTTTTTTGACAAGAACAATCACATGAAGATGTATTAGGGGTCATATGGTATGGACTTAGGTATTTGAGATTGATTGTTTGTTCTTAATTTTATTGATGGAGTGCTAAATGGGTGAATAGGTCACCATGAGACTTGTGAACTAGAAATTTGATTCAAGAGAGGTGATTAGTATTGTGTTAGTCCAAAAATGTAAAAAAAATGATAGAAACACACTAATTAGCATACATATCTAAGCTTAGTTACTAGGGTGAGCTTAATAACAAAAAAATGAAAATCAAAACAAAAAATTAAAGAAAAATAAGAATCCTTCACCTTCTTTAGATGCTCCAAATGCTTGTTGTAGTGGCCTACTTAGCTTGTGCTCATGAAGTCTTCATCAAAGGAGGCTTGGCTATCTCCTCTTCTCCTTGGCACCTTGTGGCTTTAGCTTGGCTTGGATAAATATTTTGTAATAAAAAATTTGGCATGTGAGAGCTCTTGGAATCAATTTGACATGGTAACTTTGCACAAATTAAGCTTAAAATTCAATAGGCAAGGCCTCTTATATATAGATTTTTGAGATTGCTCAAAATCAACTTGAATCATCCATCTTGAGATGAAGACGTGTGGTTAAGGATTAATTCAATTTTTTGGAATTAAATATATAATTATCGTCATCATGAAATTGGAAAAAGGGGCATTGAAGAGGCATGAAGGGTCATTATGAGGCATGAGAGACCCATAATCCTAATATTTATGGCATTTATGGCTTATGGATGTCACTTGATGATGAGTTAATAGAAATCAATTTCCAATAAATATTTAGTCCAAAATTTCCATGGAAAATTAAGTTAAGGCCCTAATTTGGTTTAATTAACCTAAAACATGATTATTCAACTTTGGTGCAAATTTTAGATCTTAGTGTACAAATTAATCAAATTGGTCAAAATGTCTTGTTATTGGTCGAAAATTTGACTAGATTGGAATTGTAAGTCAATATCAGATGTGTTGGATTTGTTATCCCATTTAGGATGTTATGAACAAAAAATAACAAAGGTACATGTCTTGTGTAAGATATTTGATAGAAAAGATCAATCCAGAGCACCTAAGTGCAAAATTGGCATTTTGACTCAAAATGATCTGATCAAAGTTAGCTGGCCCATAAATTGTATTGCCCCATTTAATGATACTATGGCTTGAATCAACACTTGAATATATCAATTTCAAATCATTTAATGAATTTTAGTGTTTTTAGACCAAATTGTGTATTTTAGGTAAAAATTGGTCAAAACCCTGGTTGGAGGTTATCGATGGCCAAATTTAGGTGTCTACAAGATCTATAAGGGCTACTAAGGTATAATTGAAAGATGTAGTTGCTTAAGTGTGACCCATAGATGCTATGGCTAACTTGTGAAGATGATATTGACATGTGTATTAGGATGTTATATGTCTTAATGGTTATAAAAGTATTATGACTGACCAAGAAGTTAATATTCATGAAGACTCTATAAATAGTGTAGACCTAGGCAATGGGTTCTAGACTTGAGAATGAAGCATTGAGCTATTATGTGTATAGATATATGAAGGTTGTAAGATCCGTGTGAATGTTTTTAGAGGTATATCAGAGTGAGAATTGCATATATTGCCTAATGGTCATAATTATTATGTTGAATTTGTAGATTTGATGCATGAGAACAAGCAAAGGTGTGTAGTTTGATCCAAAAGGTGGTTTTGGATACCTTACCTGTGTGTGAAGATTTGATTGATTAAAGAGGGTTGAATAAGATTGTTTTAAATAGTTTATCCATAATATTGAGAAGTAATTAGAGTTATAGTGTTGTTCATTTTAGAGATGTTGTGTTGGTGCTCAACATCTTAGGCAAGTTAGTGCTTGTCATCTTTAGGGGTTAGTGCTTGTTGTAAAGTAGGTGCTTCACTAAAAGTCTCATGTTTCTAATCATCTTATAAGACAAGTAGTCCATGTGTTTTTAGGCTTGAGAGTGGGTTTTCTACCCCAAGAGGGATTCCCACATAGATCTTGTGTTATCTTGCTTATCTTTCATGTTCATTGCTATGAGTGGGTTATTTGCTTCTTGATTGCTTATGGTATATGACTAAGGGTTTGAAGGATTTAGTTTGAAGTTTTGAAATATATTGATTCACTAATTCACCCCCATCTTAGTGATTTTACCTCTACCAAAAACTATAAATCTTATCACCCCTGATCTTGATGTTGCTCCCTATGATGGACCTAATCTTGATAACTACAACTCTAATAACTACTTCTGATGTCTATAGCTTTAACAGTTTCTTCTAATGACTATAAATATAACACCTAATTTTTATGACTATAAATCTAACACATAATATTAATGAGATAAAATTTTCCCATATGATCTTGACATATATAATTTTGATGGCTGTAACTCTAACACTTGATTATGACGTCCTACTTTCTACCCTCATATTTTTGCCTATCTATGTTTTAACATGTTTACCACTTGAATTTAAAATTTAATCACACAAATTATGTCACTATTAATTTGGGCTTAACCTTTGGTTATATGGTATTTTATCCCTTGGTCACAACCAACCTAAGGGTGCTTAAATTTTGGTTGAAAAGTGGATTCACACTTTTTCACATCAAAAAATTTATGCAAAGTAAAGATTTATTTTGCAAGAAAAAGCATCAAACTCTCATAAATTTTAGTCCATAGATATTTAGAGGTACCTTTTTTTGGAAATTGTGGATTTTTGTGAGATATGTACATTAGTGTAATTCTCAAGTCTTTTAAAATAATACTCTATAATTTTATGGGGGTTCACATCATTGTATTTATGGTACACTAAGTTTATCAAATACCTACTTACTGTAATAGATTAGAATCAAGGTTTGATTCTTACACCACTCAACTATCTCAAGTGGAAAGTCAAAATACAAATCTCTTGTGGATCAAATACCCACACTAAATCACTATGGATAAGAAATGGAATTAATACTTGATAAAAATAAGGTGAAGTGGTTTAATAGAAGTGAGAAGGCTTATGGTATATTATGCTTATTAATGTCCCCTAATTTGATATTTAATATTGAATCTAAAAATTCTCCTAATGATGTTTAGACCATTTTGGAAAAACATATTTGAGAAGTAGGACAAAATGAGAGGTCATGAACTAGAAAATGAGCTCATTAGTTTGAGGCCAGGTAGTTTTGGCCCTATACAAGACTTATTCATAAAATTTAAATCATTAGGTTTTAATTAAAACTATGTGGCATAGAAAAATAGGATGATCAATTGATTCTTTCCATCCTTACCAAATTGGGTTCTAACTATTTTATCTTTGTTTCTGTCTTCCACGCCATAAAACATTCCCTTGGAGATACATGGACCATGTTATCCTTGGGTGATTTTACTATTGAATTGACTTAGGATCAAGATAATATTGTTCAAATGGGTACATTGAATTCCTCTAAATCACATGCCTTAATTGTGATTTAAGACAAATAGAAAGCTTCCACTAGTAAGGATCAAAAATAGAAAAATAAGGACCAAGAGAAAAGAAATGGTTAGAAACATGATGCTAAGTCCAAATCATCAATTGAATCTCCTCTTCAAGTGGGAATCCCAAGAAAGAGAGACTCGCATGTGCCTACTATAATAAAATTGGGAATGATGAAATCAAATGTATGAAGAAACATAATAACTAATTGAAAAATATGCTTGAGAAGTACAATATCAGTGTCCTTGATTCAATCAATCAAAGTTCATTAATGAAGTATTATTCTAAGGCTAAAGATAATAGTAAGTTAAAAGGTAAGGAAAATCACTTATTATAGTTACATCTCAACCTTTCATATGGGTGATTGATTATGGTGCCTCACACCACATGGATTCATCACAAGATATTTTCTCATCCTTGGAGCCTTGTTCTATGCCTTCCATTTTGCTAGGTGATGAAACTTATACATAAATTAATGGGAGAAGATATATTGAAGTGAATGATGGGAAATTTTATTTTGGTTTATGTGTTCCCTCTTTATCCATCAATCTCCTATCTATTTATCAGATCACTCACATCGGTTTAGGTAAGATTTAAGTTTACACCTGATTACATGTTTATCCAGGAAGTGCATAATGAATCCATAGTTTCATTTGGGAAAGGAAACCATAAATCATATTTTTACACTTTCTCACATTTTTATCTTGATAAACCTTGTATTTATCTATTCACTCATATAGATGGGGTGAGTAAATTATGGCATGAGTGATTCAACCATCTTAACTATCACTACCTAGAGAAACTCAATTATAATGGCATGGTTTTAGGGTTGCCATGTGTTCATTTTTTGATGGATTTTTCTAGGGTTGCTTATTTTGTAAGCATCTTAAAGAGAATAATGAAAAAATAAAATCGTGGAGAGTTACATAGACATTGAAGCTAGTTCATAATGACATTTCTGGTCCATTTATAGCTCCTTAATTCAATATGACTAAATACATACTTACCTTCATTGATGACTTTTTGAGGTATACCTGGGTGTACTTTTTAAAGTAGAAGTCTTAGGTCTTTGATCATTTTTATGACTTCAAGGTACTTGTGAAAAAATAATTAGGTAAAGCTATCAATATTTTGTGTATAGATAACGGTGGTATGTTAATAATACTTTTAATCAATTTTTCACTTCAGAGGGGATTGAACTACACCATACTATTCCATATAGTTCTCAATAGAATGGTGTTGTAGAGCACAAGAATAGGTACTTAAAGGAAATGGCCAAATATATTCTATACTCCAAGTATATTGCATCTTGATAAAGGGTTGAGGCCATTAACTATGTTTGTTATATCTAAAACTAGGCTCTTCATAAATAATTTAAGGGAGTCATTCATTTTGAAACATGGAGTATTTAGAAACTCATAGTTAATTACTTTTGAGTGTTTAGATCTCTTGATATGGCCCACATTCCTAAGAATAAATGTAAGGTAATGGAACCTTATATCCAACCTTGTATCATCATGAGATATCATGAGGGAGTTAAGGGATACAAGATTATCCATCCCACCTCTCATGAGTATTTCATTAAGAGAAGTGTTCATTTTCAAGAGGGTCCTTTAGACTCCAAATTTGACACTGCTCCCTCTTCCTTAGACACACTAGGATTTGATGATGTTTCTGATGATTTAGAAATCCATGAGCAACATAATGATAATCTAGTTTCTTCTACTAGTATTGATGTTGAGAGTAATGATGGGGATTAACCTCCACCTTCTCCTAGACTATCTTCAAAGGAAGATGAATCTATTCCTAACTCTCTAACATATGTTCCTCTTTTGGATATAGAGACACTACAAAGTGATAGCTATTGGGTTGGAGATTTATCATATATTAGGCAAACACCTTCACAGTTCCATAATGTCCCACATGTAAACATTGCGTATATTTTTGATCCAAATTTATTTCACGAGGCATCAAAAAATCTTGAGTGGGATAATAATATTGAAGAAGAGTATGATTCCTTGTTGAGGAATAACACTTGGGATTTAGTCCCTCTTCCTAAGGGAAGAAAACTTGTTTGATGTAGATGGATCTATCAAATAAAACTTTTAGTAGATGGGTCCATAGACAAGTTTAAATAGAAAAGGTTTTTTCTCAAGTACCTTACATTAACTATACCAAGAATTTCTCCCCAGTTTCCAAAATGAACTCAATCTGACTCACTCTTACCATTATTGTAGCACATTGCTGGGATGTTCATCAAATGGATGTGAAGAGTACATTGTATTACAATGACTTCAAAGAGGAAATATAAATGGAACAATAAAAAGGTTTTGTATAATATTCTTCCTTAGTTTATAAACTTCAAAAATCTATCTATGGCCTCAAACAAGCTCATCAAGCTTGGTATGCTAGGATGGTCTAATTTATTATTTCATTTGGATTAACTATATGACATTCTGATCCTGATGTCCACATTTTATGACATGATGATTCATTGTTGATTTTATTTCTCTATGTGGATGACCTATTGATCATAGGGAGTTAATCATCCACCATTGTAATAGTGAAAACTACTTTGTCTGAGAGGTTCTCAATAATTGACTTAGGCTTGTTGCATTACTTCCTTAGGATTGATTTTTTTAGTTTGAATATAATATTACTATTTCATAATCTAAGTTTGCTCTTGATTTTCTTGAATTATTTAATATGTATAAATATAATCCATTTCTAACTCTATTTATATTTAGTGTGAAGCTTGAGGATAATCATCATTTTCCTTTGGTTGATGCTACCTTACATCAACAACTTGTTGGTAAACTCATCTATAATACACACACTAGAATTGAAATCTCATATACAATGGGCATATCCTCTAGATTTATATAGGAACCACATGAGTTATATTGGAAGGTAGCTAAGTAGACTCTCCACTAAATTCAGGTTACTCATAGTTTTGGGATTCACTATGGAGCCAACCTTGTTGTTTTTTTGATTGGGTATACAAATTTAGATTGGGATAATGATATTCATAATCATAAGTCTAATTATGACTATAGTTTCTCCCTTAGTTTAGGACCAATTAGTTGGTCAAGTAAGAAGCAAAATATTATTAATTTATCTTTTACAAAGGTAAAATATAGAGGAGCTATTAATGTTATCATTGAGGCTATTTGACTTCAAGGGATTCTCATTAATTTTGGTATCTAGTTTTGATGACCAACAATCATATTATATGATAGCCAAAGCACAATCTAAATTTTTAGGAATTCGGTCCTCCATCAATGGACTAAACATATCTAGATTCACATGCATTTAATTCAAGAGATTATTCATGAGAAAGTCTTTGATCTCTGATACTATTAGACTATGGATAAAATTGATATTGTATTCACCAAACCTTTTACTGAGATCAAGTATCTTCATTTATGAGATATTCTTCAGGTTCAAGTAGCCCTTCATCCTCCCTTGGGTTTTTTATATACTTGTGTGCTTCATTAGGCCTTATTTTCAGGACCTAATTCTTCAACCCACCTAAGCTATGCTAAAGGGAGTGTGTTAATATAGGTTTTTATTCCATTTTATGGGTTTTCATTGCATGTGTTATTTAGCTTGTGTAGTCATATAAAATGTCATTTAATTCAATGAGTGTCACTTGAGACCACCCTATCCTTAGCTTAGACCTAGACCTATCTTAGGGCCTCCTTTTATCCTTTTCTAGATTCTAGGTGTGTCTAGCCCATGCCTAGATTTACCAATAGCTGCATTCAACAA
Source organism: Torreya grandis (assembly GCA_037957365.1). Lineage (NCBI taxonomy): Eukaryota > Viridiplantae > Streptophyta > Pinopsida > Cupressales > Taxaceae > Torreya > Torreya grandis. The sequence continues at coordinate 2,321,867 of JARHVA010001941.1, read as the reverse complement.
TCACTTGGTCATCCTCGATTCTTTTTCACATATTATAGCCACATGGAAAATATTGTGGTCCCATTAGTCTATAACATAGTGCACTATTAGAAAAGGGGGTAATGCTATTGACCCTTAGCTTCTTTTTCCCCTAATGAATATATTTCCACTCCCCAAAGCATATTAGGTTTATAATAGACTCATTTCATATCTTGAAAATTGCCAAAACACTATATAAATACCAATCTCATTCATTTATCCATTAGATGGAAATTATCATGAACAAGCTCAGAAATAGTTGTGAAAATTACGGTTATTAATCCCTATTTATGCCTATTTTTGCATAAATCCATCTATAGTAGCCCATAGCTTAGTTTTACCTAGGTTTCTAGTCTCAATTCGCACTCAAATAATTCAAATTAGCATTCATACTTAGGCATGCTAACATCACTCTCATGTGCACTTACACTTAAATTAGGATAACTACATTGGATTTGATTCCATTTCAAGGTATTGATATGATTTTTAACCTTTTAACACTTAACACATGTATGTAAATCCTATGTTTGATTAAGGAGATGTATATAAAAAATTAGGGAAATAATATGCAATAAATACAACCACTAATTTGTTATATAATTGACTAGCTTAGACTTTTCTAAAAATAAAAATAAATAGTGTAAATAAAGACTTAGCTAGAAAATACCTGATATAGATGATCTAAGTGCTAAAAACTAAGATGGAAACTAGTCTAAGTATCATAAATCAAATACACATGTCATAACCCCTCTTGGAAAATATCACCATAGTTGGATATTAGTGCCATCATTGGTAAAGTGGTTGTAGTGTCCTGATATCAAGACTGATCTAAACTTTTAGGTACACCTATGTCTAGATATCTAGGTTTTGTTCCTATGTGCACATATTTTATAAGCATGTATTGTGCCTATAATGAAATATTTATGGTACAAACTCTAATCCTCTATACAAATAGGGCATGACCTGAAAGTGTGTTCATTAGTAGGGTAAGCTAGACATCCTCAAAACCTTATTGTGAAGAGAGTTGCCTACATACCAATACTCTAAACAGGGATAAATACCCATGTAGTTCTCCCCACCTAAGTGTTAGTGTAAGTAAAATTGATGCTAGTATGATAGTGGCCTTGAGTGTCTTGAGTGTTCTTGAGACTAAAAATATGAAAAATCTAAGTTTAGGGTTATTGTAGATGGTAGTATGTATAAGTAGGGAAGAATAGGATTTATAACCTTAATTATGCTCAACTTAGTTTTTGTTTGAATGCGTATTTTTCATTTCATTTCCATCTAGTCGATAGAGGGCTAAAATTCATGTATTTATACTATTATATTGTTTGTATAGATGATAAAAAGATGTCTATGCTGACTTTAAGAGGCTTTTATTTTTGAAAAGATATTTGTTTAGGAAAGTTAGGGCAAAAGACATTAGTTCCATTTTGGGGTCACTAGTGCCATGTGGTGCTAGTGTCCTTACTATGGTGCTAGTGTCTAACTAGTAGAAACATTAGGTACAAAGGGATAGCATCAATAAATGAGGGTTTAGGACTACCTTTGGACTGACTAGGCATGCCTATGGTCTACATGAAGATTGAATAAGTGTGATAATATGATTTAATATAGGTCTAGGGATAAACTAGGGATAGGTAGTCTCAAGTATCACTCTTAGCACTCAAGTACCACTTTTGGGTGATTATATTTTCCCAACCTTTATTTTATAAATACAACAAAGTAAAATGACTAGGATAAAGGAAAAATACGTGTACCTAGACTTACCTCAAAAGTAAAGGCTATGAAGCTGAGTTTGAGTATGTGAGGATAAGTCTATGCATGTGAAGCATGATGCGATGTGTGTCCTATATGTGTGCTTGTATATAATGATTGTTAGCCAAATTTGTTACCCTTATTTTTAAATTTCCTTTGGTTAGGTTCAATATATCTTGTCTATTTTCAATTCAATTGTGAAGGACACATGAAATAAACTAGTTGTTTTCTCTTCTTTGGAAGCTTTGTTTCAGCCTTGTTCAAGTCTTTTTCACCCCTTTTTCCTAAGTGATATCTCTTTTGGAAAGGTTCCTTTGTTTTGGTTTTTATTTATCCAATCCTAGGAATTATTTTATACTTTTTATCTCAGACAAAAATTCCAAAATAATTATTTCTTTACCTTTCTTGAAGGAATCCTTTGTTTCAGGTTTTCTATCTCAAACTATTTATCTTGGACAAAAAGTACAAAAGAATTCAGCCTATCTTTTCTTGAAAGATTGCCCTTCAAAACTTTTTCAAAGGGTTATTTCTCTCTCTAAATTACCCTTCAAAACTTTTTTGAAGGGTCACTTTCCCTTCAAAACTTTTTTGAAGGGTCATTTTCCCTCCAAAGTGCCCTTCAGAAGTTTTCCAAAGGGTCACTTTCCCTCTAAAGTGCCCTTCAAAACTTTTCTGAAGGGTCGTTTTCCCTCCAAATTGCCCTTCAAAAAGTTCCAAAGGGTAACTTTCCATCCAAAGTTCCCTTTAGAAAGTTTTGAAGGGACACTTTCCAAGCTTGAAGGGATCATTCCAAAAAGAAGTGACCTTTGAAAGAAGTCTGAAGGAGTTATTGTGGACTTTTTATCTGCAACAATCCTTCTGACAAGCCATACTCCAAAGGCCTAAAACAAAAAGCCCGAAGGGACCTTCTTAGCAAAGGTAAGCCATAAAGCGGGGCCCAAAATTTTATTTTTTTAAAGGAAAATGCCCATGGGAATTCTTTCAAGGAAATTACCTGCATAAATTATTTAAGGAAGGGTGCCCAAAGGAAATGTCCAAGTGAAATGATAGTTGCACAAACATCAAATTTTGGGATAGTGAGCTAACCATTTATGTTCAAACATAAGAGGATTCAAGAAGATCCAAGGCCTACATCCTTCATCTTTTGAAACAATGAGAGAGCTCATATCACCATTGATCGACTAGGATCTGAGTCATTCCTTGAGGACCAATCAAAGAAGGAAAAAGCCAAACAAAATAGAAGAGACAAATATGCAATAGGTAGACTCCCTTGTAACAACCATTTTGATTCCATGACTCAGCTAAGAATATACTTATTCTATTGATGAAAATGTTGGAAAAACATCTTTGAGATAGCAGGACCAAAGGTATAACAACTTGTGATGACATGGATGGCTCAAGCAAGTAGCCTTTATAAAGATAGTTACAACTGAAGATGGTGACTTCAAAAAAATTGATTCCTCTCCTTGACACCAAAGGATTCTCTCTCTCTCTCTCTCTCTCTCTCTCTCTCTCTCTCTCTCTCTTCCTTCTTACTATATATACAACCCCTTGGCTAGTGAAAAATCATTTACATAGTGTATAGTGAATCCCTACTAGAATGTTATCACATTTTTCCTTTGAGCATTAGTACATTCCTTTATATCAAAGTTTTGAACAATTTCCTAAGTGTAGAAGCAATGCTTAGTGATAACATTTGATGATTTTTTGTCCTTATATCCTCTATCCTTCACACTTGAGTAATAATTCTTGATATAATAGGTCATCTAGAGTGTGTTTAAGTTTATTTAACTATTGTAAGAGTTTTAACTATTATTGAATGTGCAATATACCTTTCAGTTCATTCTCCTTTTGTTATTTCATGCATCTCACCTCTATATTGAAATATTCATGTTAGAATCTCTAGAACCTGAAAAGGGGTATTTATATTTTGCTGTATTGTGCAATATGATATGACATTCATGTGGAAGAAAATATTGGTGCATCACCATTTTTAAGATAGGTTTCCTTTATACAATTTCTAACCTTTTTTCCCTTCAAGAAGATTGGTTTAGACATAAGTTGTTCTACAGAGATACATACAGGGAGTTATCCCCTTTAAATCTAGACATTCATTTCCCCTATAGGCATGCCCACATGCCTATAAATGTCCCAACATTACCTAAATATGGAAGAGGCCTAAACATCCTCTTCTAGGGTGTGAGATTTGGAGACAATAGTTTTGGCACACCTAGTGGGACCCTAGTTCCTGGTTATTTACATGTCAAGGTGAATGATGGTCTTGACAAACCTAAGTTTGTATTCTTAATACAACATTTGACAAATCCAAAAGGTGATAATCTCTAGTTTTAGATCAAGTCTCCCACATTATACTTCATGGTCCTCATTAGGTTATCTATGACTTTCGATCAAGCCCCTCTAGCTGAAGCTCTTCTTGAAGAAAAATACCCTAAACCATTCCCAGTGCTTAGAGATCCTTGGAAAGGAGGTTTTGGAGAATAATAAGAATAAGTTGGAAAAATAGGAGATTAAGAGGAAAGAAGAGAAATGGAGAGATAGTATCCTTTCCCAGCCTTTAACACACAAAATATGATTGACCTTCCTGCATATGACCCTAATCCTCCCCATGATACCAAAAGTCTCCCTAGTTTCAATGGAGAGGGTCTTATTACGCTCTCTGAGCATATTGGGGACATCTTGAATTTTTATAATTTTCACAATGTCACTCAAGACAACATAGCCATTCGATTGCTTACTATGTCTCTAAAAGGCAAAGCACTTGATTAGTATAGGACTTTTGAAGTTGGTTACATTACAAGTTGGGATGGATTTAGGGAATTTATGGTGGCTATTTTTGAGAATAAGAGTGACCACACTTCACTAATCCATTAGCTAAACATGATAAAGAGAGGTCTTAACAAATCTATGGGGGATTTTAATGAAAGATTTCAAAGGACATGACATAGGTTGCCACTTGTCATGAGACATCCTCCAAGATTTGTTTCCCTACCTATCTTAAAGGTATTGGTACTAATGCATAAGTGATGTTATAATATATGGGAAGATTTACTCTACCTGATGCATATGAGATAGCCATTAAAGCTAAGAATAGCTTGATACAGGTTAAAAAGTTGCCTCCAAGAGTTTTTATATCCTTACTATCTCATAGTTTAGTGGAAACTCTAAGTGTATCACAATTTCATAATGCCAATGTCAAGATAAGATCCTTCCCCAAGAAAGTGGACAAAGATGAAAAAATTTGGTCATTACGAGCTCAGCTCAGGTAAGCTCAGTTCTAGACAAGTGATCCACCTAACCATCAATACTATCCTCAATAAGGATATAGAGAAACAACCCAATACAACTACCAAAGAAGAGGATAGGGTAAAAAAGGTTTCAATAAGTGACCCAATCCTCTAATCTTAATACCACTCCTTCCATGAAGGCTATTGTTCAAGTACATGCTAATATAGTCCAAAGAAAGAATCATTTAGACCAATGGGGATAACCTCAAGGTCAATTTATGCATGATGATGGAGAAGGTATCCAAGATTTAGTGTCATAAGAGGAAAATTATCCTTATTTAACTTCATAAGAAGCAAACCTTATGCAAAGGGATAACTGTGAAAAAGGCAACAACCAAAACATATGCATGTTAAACTTCTAAGTAAGAGATGATTATGTGTTAAATTAAAGAACATCAGTTGTAGACAACATAAGATCCAAAAAGAGAGAATTGGGAGAAGGTCAAGAATAATTATTAACTCCAAGTTATGCCTTTGCAATGCCAAAAAGTGTGAGTCTTAATTTTGTACCTGTTGCACGTCATGCTCCTTAGCAAAATTAGAATGTAGGTAGGATTGTCAAACCTACAACACAATAGGTTTAGAATCCTTATCTACATTAAAAGGTATAATAAAATTTGAATTCTCCCTCTCTAAACATTATTTATTCTTTCAATAATTCCAAGATAAGCATATCTCTTTGGGAAGTCTTGCATATGCCTGGTCAAAAGGAGCTTTTGCAAGAGTAACTAACAAGTATCTATGTAGCCCCTCAAGCTTCAAAACATAATGGTGTAGCCCTTACCAATGATCCAATAAATGTCTTAGAACCCTCCACAATCTCTAAAAATTCTCCACCCTTCTATCTCACCCTCATTATGGGAGACAAGCTGGTCTATAATTGCATTGTGAATAGTGGAGCTAATACCACTGTTATGCCTAAAGTGGTGGCTGATAAGCTAGGAATAAAATATGAGGCACATAACAAGGGTGTATTGAAACTTTATGGGACTCCAAATAATATGGTGGGACTTGTCAAAATTTTTAATGTCTTTCTCAATGATTTCTCAAGTTTTCCAAAATTTCAAGATGTTGTGGTGGTAGACCTTCCAGCCCATTTTGCTCTTTGCTTGTCAAGGGACTTCATGGCTATGATAGGAGGGTACCTTTCTACTGATTAGTATTTTATATATTTTAAAACAATATATGGAACCAATATTAATATAATGACTCTACCCTTATCAAGGTTTCATATTGAGCCGTAGATGGAGACAAACTCAAATTAGAATTGTCTAATTAGCAAAGAATCTGAAAGTGTTATGGATGGTGAAGCATCCTCCCCCCTTGAAGGTATTTATAATATCTTCCTTGATAAATATATCACTAAAAAACATGGAATTGATCCATATAATTTCATTTAAGAGACTAATTTATGATTTTATTGTATGCATGAAGGGGATGTTCCAATCCCTTCACTCACTAATGAAGACCATGAATTTGATGGGATATGGGAAATGTTCTTCGATGGCTCAAGAAGAAAAGTAGGTGAAGGATTTGGTGTTAAGTTAGTTTCTCCATAAAATAATAAATACTACTCATATAGATTCCACTTCAGCTACACTTGCAATGTGGTAGAATATGAAGGCCTAGTCTATGGTCTCCAATGGGTAAAGAAGAGAGGGATCAAGAATTTAAAGGTTTATGGAGATAGTGAGCTGGTCATCCACCAAGTAAGAAATCAAGCTACAACCAAGAATCCATTTCTTAAATAATACAAGAATAGGGTATGCTACTTACTTGAAGACTTTGATGCCTTCAACATATAACCCATACTAAGGGATTTCAATAAACATGCTGATAGATTTGCTGCCATAAGGGCAAAATTTGATACAGTTGTTGATGTGGGACAAGAGAAAGACCAATATCATATCAATATCATTGTGATACCCTCTATTATAGATAATTAACTGTCATGGTAGGTTTTCTAAAGTGATGAACACATTACACACTTCTTTCAAAATGAGGTAGATTTATCCTCAAGAAACCAAAGGAGGCTACATGATCAATATGAAGAGCAAATCATTTAGTTGAAGACAAACAATATATCTAAGGGTATAATTACCTTAGATAGTGTTTTCAATGAGGATTATCATAAGAATAAATAAAGAGTGAGCATGTCAACAAAGGAAGATAACTATGAAAGAGTCCTAATTTTTAAGGATAGACTTTTGAAAATTGGTAAAGTATGTTTTTAGCCTGAGAGGTAGGCTTTTACTAAATTATGCAAAAAAGTTTCATGACATATTTGATTTGGAGTATAAAGACTTGAAATGGTTTGATCTAAGTCTAGCTCATCATACCATTGAGTTATAACTTGGAACTAAGTCAGTCAGGCAAAATCAAAGGCCTATCAATCCCAAAATAGAAAAATTCATGAAGAAAGAGCTAACCAAGTTGATTGAGTCTAAGATTATTTTTCCTATCAAACACTAAATTTGGGTGGACAATGTTTTAACTATATTAAAGAATAATGGAGAGATTAGACTTTGTGTGGATTTTTAAGATCTTAAAAAAGGGTCTCTTAAATATCATTATCCACTACCCTCTATGGAGCAAATTCTGTAGGTTGTTTTAGGTTCCCAACACTTCTATCTTCTTGATGGTTATTTAGGATACAACCAAATATTGGTAAATGAAGAGGATAAATTCAAGACAACCTTCACTACAAAGTGGGGAACCTTTTCCTCTAAGAAGATGCCTTTTGGTTTGTCCATTACTGGAGCCACTTTTCAAAGAGCAATGGACATGGATTTTGAAAGTTTGATCAATAAGTTTCTACTTATGTACCTAGATGATGTAACTATTTTTTCAAAAGATGCTACTGATCATATGAAACATCTAAGGTAGGTGTTTGAGAAATTCATGGAGTATGGCATATCTATTAATCCAAAAAAGTGTTAGGTTGTGGAGCTAAAAGCTTCACCATGATGCAAACAGGAGAAGTTACAGAGGTTTCGGAGGTTACAGAGAGTTGCTAAATGCATTGCAGGGAAACCAGCATCAGTCTGATCAACCAACATCAGTCAGATGGTAGTGAGGATGCAACCAGTGTCGGTTACCAGTCGGTCAACATCAGTCATGGAGGAGCCAACGTCGGCAGCCTGTACGTGAACATGCAGTTTGCATGTTGATTCCAGAGAGTCTATTTTTGGACTGTTAGTTTGCATGTTATAGGCTAGTTGTAGTCTTGAGTTATGCATCTAATTATTGTAATTAAGATAGTCTAATTATTGTAAGCATGAGATCTATATATGGACTCATGGGTTGTATTGTAAATTTGTAGCTAGAGAGTAAGAGAGTAAGAGAGCATATAAGCTCCTTCTGAGAGAGGTGAGCAATGTTGTGTTCCTCCTAGGGCCACAGTACCAAGAGTGGGTATTGGTTTGGAGAATCAGAGGGGTTATTCATGTTTGTATGATCTTAGTTAGCAAGTGAGCATGGCTTCTATTGGAGATCTACATTGGTGAGTAAGGTCTAGTGATTTGCAGGTAGCAGTAGAGAGCAGGAGATCTACTTGGAGTACGGTTGTGTACTTGGTGTACTGGTAGCATGTTACTGACTGGTTGGAGAGGTGAACATCAATTCTGTATTTGAGTTGATTGTTGGGATTGAGAGAGAGAGGGAAGAAGGTCTTGAGGTGTGGTGAGCCTTTGAGGTGGAAGAAGAAGTGGCATCTTCTTTATTGTATTTTCTTCTAAGTATTTAATACAATTGTGTATTGTCTCTCAAATCCTGTGTTGTTTCATATTTATAGTTACTTATTGATTTTGGTATAATTCTATGTTTAGTTGCTAATACAAGAAGTAATCATATGTGCTCTATTTGTGGAGCAAGATCCTAACAAGTGGTATCAGACCTTTTGGTTGGGTTGACTAACAGGTGGTTCAGATTTGGTAGTGTTTTTTTATTATAGGTCACTTGCAGGGGTTTCAGATTGAGTGGAAGTATAGCAATGGTAGAAGAAAGTAAGCTACGAATGGAGAAACTGAATAACATGAATGGTCTGATTGATGGAAAGAAAGAGTAGGTAAAGAAAGATTGTTGGTTGGTTGCAGATCAACAAGGAGGAGCAGATGTTGCAGGGGATGTTGCACAGGATGTTCTAGATAAAGTGGAATCTTGGTTCACAGATTCTTTTGCCTCTTTCCATGCAGCTCGAAATAGAGCATATTTTCATGGGTATGTCTTTAGAGACTTTGGAGAGATTTATTTAGGAGTTGGAGAGCCTTGTCAAATGATTGGCAAAGGGGAAGTGAAGCTGAAATTGCAGACATATAACACACAAGTGTTGAAGGAGGTCATGCAGGTACCAGTCTTGGAGATAAGTCTAATTTCTTCAAGAAATTTAGGTGATGGGAGATGCACAGTAACTCTCACAGCAGATGCACTTGAATTAGACAGTGGTAAGAAAGTAGGTATCCTTTATCTATCTACTTATATTACTAATTCACCTTCTGTTATAGAGATGTGGCTTTGTAGGCTTGGTTACATATGTAGGAGGGGAATGCATGTTCTAAAGTGGAAGATAGATGTCTTTGATAAACTAAAGAACTGGAAAGCCTTGGTGTTCATGGAGGAGATGACAGGTAGAGATCAGGTGAGGGAACTAAATTATTCTGAGCAGGGCTGCGTTGATATGAATAGGGTTTTGATCCATGGAGAGCTCATGGGTAAAAAGTCATCACTCATAGGCAAACACAGATACTGGCATTGGTCATCAAGAACCAACATCGAACAGACAGGCATCAACATCAGTCATGTGTAGCTCAACAGAGTTGGTGGTGTCAGGAAGTAGGAACTGACGTCGGTCATACAGTGACTGACATCAGCAATAGTACACCGGTGTCGATAATGGGACCGACGTCGGCAGACAGGGTCAGTCATAGAGAACTGATGTCGATCAGGAGCAGATTGGGAGATGGCCAAGATCGGTCACTGGAACGAATGGTGGGTAGATAGCACGCTATCAACAAGTCTCAAATGCTCATATGGAGGTTATAAAGGGTAAGTGAACCTCATATTCATTGTTCACCTTCTTTATATTTCTTATTGATGGTCGAGGATTAGGAAGATGTGAAGAGGCAATGCAGGTAGAATCCAGATACTGTGGGAGCTTGGCATGGATGAGGAGTGTGAGTCCTTGGAGAAGAACCAAATAGGTATTCGTTGGTGGAGTTGTTAGCTGGAAGAAAGCACTGAAAGACAGATGGATTCCCAAGTTAAAGAAGAGAGTGGACGGATACGTGAGATGGAAGGCCAAGGTATAAGGTCTTGAGGAAGCTATAGGACAGTGGTATAGGGTTTGACAGGTGTATGACAAAGCATGGCTTTGGTCAAGGTTATTGTAACTATTGTGTTTGTTCTTACCAGGTGGATGATGGTTGCAACATTATCTTGTTACTGTGTGTGGAGGATGAGCTTGGAGCAGGTTCATACATATAGGGTTTTGTTGAGCTAAAGGTAAGGTTAGTTCAGAGGTGTGTCATGAAGAATTTGGAGCAGCAAAATTCTTTGGCATAAGAGACATGGAGATTTTATCTCCAGTGGGAGCTGATGTGAAGACAGTGTTGGCAGGGTTTGATATGCAAGATGCAAAATCGGTAAGCACACCAAGGGCTAGACAGTTCAAGCTTAGCTTGAAACAGGGTTTGAAATCACATGAGGTCTAGTGTAGGCTTGAGTTTTCCCAAGTAGTGGGGGTTGTCAGAAAGTATGGAGCCAACTTGGGGAAGGAGTACTAGAGGGCAGTTCAGTGGATTCTCAGGTATCTGAGAGGGATTAGTATTAGGTTAACATGTTATGCAGGGTCAAGGTCTTCACTACATGGAGTTGTAGGTTTGGATGTGGCAAGTTACTTGGATGACAAGGGTAGCATCACAGGATGTGTGGTGGTTAGTCTTCAGGGTTGATCTTGAAGAGGGATACAAGCTAGGGAATAATTTAGATAGTGTACAGGGACAGGTATAGGTGCAACTGTTTATCTCCAAGTGGGAGATTGTTAGGTTGTGGAGCTAAAAGCTTCACTAGGATGCAAATAAGAGAAGTTACAGAGGTTATGGAGGTTGCAGAGAGTTGTTGAATGTGTTGCAGGGAAACTGGCATCGGTCTGATCAACCGACATCGGTCAGATGGTAGTGAGGATGCAACCGGTGTCGGTTACTAGTCAGCTGACATCGGTCATGGAGGAGCCAACGTCGGCAGCCTGTACGTGAACATGCAGTTTGCATGTTGATTTTGGAGAGTCTATTTTTGGACTGTTAGTTTGCATGTTAAAGGCTAGCTATAGTCTTGAGTTGCACATCTAATTATTGTAATTAAGATAGTCTAATTATTGTAAGCATGAGATCTATATATGGACTCATGGGCTGTATTGTAAATTTGTAGCTAGAGAGTAAGAGAGCATATAAGCTCCTTTTGAGAGAGATGAGTAATGGTGTGTTCCTCCTAATGCCATAGTACCAAGAGTGGGTACTATTTTGGAGAATCAGAGGGGTTCTTCATGTTTGTATGATCTTAGTCAGCAGGTGGGCATGGATTCTATTGGAGATCTACATTGGTGAGTAAGGTCTAGTGATTTGTAGGTAGCAGCAGAGAGCAGGAGATCTACTTGGAGTACGGTTGTGTACTTGGTGTACTGGCAGTGTGTTACTGACTGGTTGGAGAGGTGAACATCAATTTTGTATTTGAGTTGATTGTTGGGACCGAGAGAGAGAGGGAAGAAGGTCTTGAGGTATGGTGAGCCATTGAGGTGGAAGAAGAAGTGGCATCTTCTTTATTGTATTTTCTTCTAAGTATTTAATACAATTGTGTATTGTCTCTCAAATCCTGTGTTGTTTCATATTTCTAGTTACTTATTGATTCTAGTATAATTCTGTGTTTAGTTGCTAATACAAGAAGTAATCATATGTGCTCTATTTGTGGAGCAAGATCCTGACAAAAAGTGCATCTTTGCTATTCATGAAGGTAAACTTTTAAGGCACATTATTTTAGAAGGAGGCTTGTCTATTGACCTCAAAAGGATTGAGGCTATCCTAGGCTTGTCCAGTCCTCAACAAAAGAAGGGATGAAAAGCTTCTTGGGGAAAATAAACTTTATTAGAAGGTTTATTCTAGACTTTTTAGCTATGGTAAAGCCTATCATAGTCATGCCAAAAAGGACCAAGTTTTTACTTAGATAAAGGAGGGAGAGAGCAATTTTGAGATAATCAAACAAGTAATTTAAAAATCTCCTACTCTCTTGAACCCAAAATTTGACAAGGATTTCATACTCTATACCTTTTCCAACCTTGACACAATCTCATCCATGTTGATGCAAAATAATGATGAAGAGATTGTGTAACCAATTGCATTCTTTAGCCAAGGATTGGAAGACTATGAGGTCAGATATACATTTGTTGAGAAGTAGGCTTTGACAATGATAAGGGTATTGAAAAAATTTGGTCACATGGTCTCATACAATAAGATACATGTCATGGTTTCTCATCCTAGAACCAAAGAGTTTTTCCTAAGCAAGGAACTCAATGAAAAAAGAGCTGGCTGGATCACAAAGGTGATGGAGTATGATGTGGACATCAAGGTGACAAACTTGGTGAGAGGAATAGGATTATGAAGGCATTTAGCTTTAGATCTATAAGAGCCAAAAAAAGAGGTCTTAATTAACCATGTTCAACCCTAACCAGCTGATCACATTCTATTTTAGAGCTAGACATAAGACATCATTAGTTTTCTTTAAAATGGTGAGTGTCCCAATGGTTTGAGGAAGTCTCAAAGGAGATAATTTAGATTAAAGAAAATTCCCTATTGCCTTGATAATAATTTTCTCTTTAGAAAGGACATAAATGGTGTGCTATTAAGATGTGTTGACAATGATCAGTTTGACATGCTGCTGGAAAGTTTTCATAATGGTGCAGATGGAGGTCATTTCTCCCCTATAACTATAACTAAAAAAATAATGAGGGCTAGTTACTATTGGCCTAGCATTTTTAAGGATGATTATTATTAGGCTAAGGTGTGTACTCAATGTGCCTTTGTTGTAGGCAAATATAAACTTTCAACCCTTCCATTGAATCCTATCCAAGTGGACCAACCTTTTATGTAATGGGGCCTTAATTTCATTGGTATGATCAACCCTCCATCAAGTGCTAGACACAAATGTATATTAATTGCTATTCACTACTTCACAAGGTGGGTAGAAGCTATTTCACTAAAAGAGGAAAATAAAAATACTATCTTGGAGTTCTATGATAGCATTATAACAAGGTTTGGAGTTTCTCACATCGTCATTTTTGATAATGTACTTGATTTCATAAGAGCCAAAAATTTTGATTGGGCAGGTAGGAATGGGGTTCATCTAAGTACTTCATCTAATAATTACCCTCAAGCTAATGTATTAGATGAGTCTACCAATAAGAACCTCATCAAGATCATTAAGAGAGCCTTGGAGAACAATCAAAGATCCTAGCATACCAAGTCGAAGACAAATTTATGGGTATATAGAATTACTCCTAAGAAATCAATTGGTAACTCTCCCTTTGTACTTGTTTATGGAAGAGAATCTACATTTTCCATATCCAAATAACTCCCTACCCTAGAAATTTCACAATATCTATAATTACTTGAAAACACTCTAATTTAAGTCAGGTTGATAGAACTAATACAACTGCAAGAGGCAAAGGATGATGCCCACAAGGCCATGGAATACCATCAAGTGCTCATGAAGAGATCCTTTGACAAAAGGACAAGTGCAAGAGTGTGACTTGGTTTTGAAGTGAGATGAAGATAGAGCAAATCTAGGTAAGCATACCAAGTTTGACACTTTATGGAGTGAACCTTACATCATCAGCAAGTACAAGCAAAGAAACTCCTTTCAACCATCCAAAATGAATGGATAAGAGTTGCCTATCCTTGTGAATGGGATACACTTGAAATCATGCTATTATACCTTTCTCATCCTTGTGTAAATACTAGTTTAGATGTGTGTGTTTCCTTTTGTTCACTATTATGTTCCCTAAGTGCTTTGTAGTATAGGTGTGTTTTCCTTCCTTTTGTTTGGTGTGTGTCTCTGCCTTGTATGTGTGAATCAATCTAACTAGTGTGTTTTTGATCCAAATCTTTTTTAGTTCTCTTTAAAGTGCCTAAATGCATGACTCCATGCCCAATTGAAGGATTTAGGTGACTAGTCTTTGACATAGTAGGCATGCCTCCCCTAGGAATCACTAAAAATGTTAGCCAAATTTGTTACCCTTGTTTTGAAATTTCCTTTGGCTAGGTTCAACATCTCTTGTCTATTTTCAATTCAATTGTGAAGGACTTGTGAAAGAAACCAACTATTTTCTCTTCTTCAGAAGCTTTGTTTTAGCCTTGTTCAAGTTTTTTTCACCCCTTTTGCCTAAGTGTTATCTCTTTTGGAAAGGTTCCTTTGTTTCAAGTTTTCTATCTCAAAATATTTATCTCAGATAAAAAGTCTAAAAGAATTGCGCCTATCTTTTCCTGAAATATTAGCCTTTGAAACTTTTCTGAAGGGTTTCTCTCTCTTTAGATTTCCCTTTGGTACTTTTTTGAAGGGTTCTTTCTCTCTCTAAATTCTAGGTTAGCAAAAGTATAAATAAATAAAAACTTGGAGTAGTTTAGATTCAAGAGAGTGGGAGATGTTACAATTGCTTGTTTGATGGCTTCAAAACTGCTCTTGCCTTCCTTCATCCAAGTAAAAACTTGGTTCTTAAGCATTGCTATGATAGGCTTTACCATAGTTGCAAAGCCTAGGATAAACCTTCTCACAAAATTTATATTCCCCAAGAAAATTTATAGTCCCTTCTTATGTTGAGGCATGGACAAGCCTAGAATAGCTTCAATCCTTTCAGGGTCAATATATAAGCCTTCTTTTGAAATAACATACCCTAAAATCTTACCTTCATGGAAAATAAAGGTGCACTTTTTTGTATTGAGGGATATGCCATACTCCTTAAATTTCTCAAACACTTGACTTAGATGTCCCATATGATCAACAACATCCTTTGAAAAAATGGTTATATCATCAAGGTAAACAAGAAAAACTTATTGATCAAACCTTTGAAAGCCATGTCTATTGCCCTTTAAAATGTAGCTGCAACATTGGATAAACCAAATGGCATTTTCTTGTAGGCAAAGGTCCCCCAATTTGTGGTGAAGGATGTCTTGAATTGATCCTCTTCATTTACCAATATTTGATTATAACTTGAATAACTATCAAGAAGTGAGAAACATTGAGAACCTAAAACAACTTGAAAAATTTGTTCCATGGAAGGGAGTGAATAATGATCCTTGAGAGACACTCTATTTAGATCATGAAAATCCACACAAAGTCTAATTTCTCCATTATTATTTGAAACCAACGCAAGGTTGGCTACCCAAATTGAGTGCTTGATAGGAAATAAAATCCTAGACTTAATTAACTTGGTCAGCTTTTTCTTCATGAGTTCATCTATCGTAGGATTGATAGGCCTTTGCTTTTGTCTTACCGATTTAGCTTTGGGATCCAAATAAATGGAGTGATGGGATAGAATTGGATCAGACCCTTTCAATTCATTTTACTCCTAAGTAAATATGTCATGAATCTCTTTGCATAATGCAATAAAATATTTCCTTTCCAGTTGAGAACACACTTTGCCAATCTTCAAAAGTTTATCTTTGAAAATCAGAACTCTCTCATAGTTTTCCTCCTTTGTTGACATGCTCATTATTTGATTCTTATTTTGATCATCCTCATTTAAGAAACTCTCCAAGGTAATCATCCCCTGTGGTATTTTATTTGTCTTCAACTGTATAATTTTCTCTTCATAATGATCATGTAACCTTTTTTTATTTATTGAAGAGAAGCCTACCTCATTTTCAAGAAGTGTGTAATGTGTTCATCACTTTCAAACACTTTCCATGACACTTCATTATTTGTAATGTAAGGTCTCACAATGATCTTTATATGAGATTGATCCTTCTCTATTTATACATCAATAACTGAGTCAAAGTGTGCTCTTATTGCAGCCAATCTATTAGCATGTTTTTTCAAGTCTCTTAGTATGGGTTGTATGTTGAAGGAATCAAAGTCTTCAAGTATATCCCATACCTTATGATTTTAGGACTTAAGAAAGGGTTTTTTGGATGTATCTTGACTTCTTACTTGATAAATGACCAGCTCACTATCTCTATAGACTTTCAAATTCTTGATTCCTCTCCTCTTTTCCCATTGGAGACCATAAACTAGGCCTTCATATTCTACCACATTGTAAGTGTAGCTAAAGTGAAACCTATAAGAGGAGTAGTAAAAATTAATTGATGGAGAAACTAACATGATGCCAGCTTCTACATCTACTTTGTTATTTTAACCATCAAAGAACATTTCCCACATGCCATCAAGTTCATGATCCTTATTGGTGAGTGAAGGAATTAGAACATTCTCTTCATGCATACAATAAAATCCTAAATTAGTATCCCTAATTAAAGTGTAAGGATAAAGGCCATGTGTTTTATTGTTGTGATTTTCAAGATAAATATTAGAAATACCTTCAAGAAGAGAAGATGCTTCACCATCCATGACCGTTTCCTCTTCCTTGCTGATTAGACAATTCTGATTTGACATTGTCTCCAAGTATGGCTCAATGTGGAACCTTGCTAAGGATTGAGTCCTTATAGTTACCTTGGTCCCATACCTTGTCCTTAAATCTATAATATTCTAATCAGTAGAAAGGTATCCTTCTGTCTTGGTTGTGAAGTCCCTTGATAAGCATATAGCAAAGTGTGTTGGAAGGTCCACCACAATAATATCTTGCATGATAGGGAAGCTTGGTCAACCATGTAAAAATAATTTTAGACCTTTGAACAATATTACCATCTTGGTTGGAGTCCCATCTAGCTGTAACATGCCCTTGCTATGTGGCTCATAGTTTAAACCTAGCTTATCAGCCACTACTTTAGGCATGATGGTAATGCTTGCTCCACTATCCATAATACAATTGTGGACCAACTTGTGTCCCACAATGAGTGTGAGGAAGAAATGTGGTGTATTTTTATCCTTCTTTGAGGGTTCTAAAAGATGATTTAGAATTTTTTTGAGAGCTATGCCATTGTGCTTTGAAACTTTAGGAGTCACATGAATGCTTGCTAGCTACTCTTTCCAAAGCTCTTTTTTTTCAGGTATATGCAAGAATTCCCAAAGGGATATACTTTCCTTGGTGCTCTTTAATGAATCAATAATGTTTAGAGAGGGGACATTCACCTTATCTAGAATTTTTTATGGTAATGAGGGATCTTGAGTCTACTACATTGCAATCTTGGTAGCCCCACTTGCATTTTGATTTTATTGGGGAATATGACTTGCAATAGGTGTAACACTCTGATTGACACTTGGTGGCCTTAGAGAGGCATCACTTAGAGATAAACATGGTTCTTATCCTTCTCCCAATGCTATCTTCTTATATCTTGTATTCTCTACAACTAACATGCTTTGATTCAACACAAAATCATCTTTTACTTTGAAATTCATCATTCCCATACTTGTGCTGCTACCTTCTCCATGACTATCCCTTTGGCTGGGATATGCTTCTTTTGCTATCATGTAGGGAGTATTTTATTATTATGTTTTAAAATCATTGCTGGTTCCTCTATCATCATGTATAAACTGACCTTGAGGCTACCCCCATTGGTCCAAATGATCCTCTCTTAGTAATAGATTTACATGTACTAAAAAAACAACCTTTATAAGAGGAGTAGAATTTGGATTATATGCATTGAGCAACCTAATGTAACCTTATTGATTTTGTCCTCTATCTTGATAATTTTATTGGGATGGAGCTCTATATCCTTGTTAAGGATATTATTATGCATTAAGAAGAACACTTTCTTGATATTGGGCTTGCTTGAGTTGAGCTCTCAATGATCTGATTTCTTCATCCTTGTCCACAACATTATCCACCTTCTTGGGAAAGGCTCTTTGATTCATATTAGCATTAGTAAATTGTGACATTCTTGGAGATTAAACTAAATTATGGGAAAAAAAAGGCATGAACACTCTTGGAGGAAGTTTTTAAGCTTAAATTAAGCTATTCTTAGCCTCAATTACTAGCTCATATGCATCTAGAAGAGTGAATCCTCCCATTGACTGAAACATAATAGAAAAATCAATACCAATCCATTTGAGGTATGTTGGGAATAAAAATATAGGAGGAGGTCTCATGATTGGTGGTAGACTATACCATGTTCTTTGAAATCTCTCATTGAAATCTCCCATGGATTCATTTAGACCTCTTCTTATTACATTCAACTAATGTATTAAGGAAGCATGATCACTCCTATTTTCAAATCTTGTCACCAATATATATCCAAAGCCATCCCAATTTATAATGTATCCCCCTTCCAATGTTCTATACTAGTCAAGTGCTTTGATTTTTAAAGACATAACAAACAACCTAATGTCTATGTTGGCCCTAGTAACATTATGGAAATTGTAAAAATTAGAGATGTCTCTAATACGTTTAGATGGGGTTATAGGACCCTTTCAATTGAAACTAGGAAGACTTTTGGTAGCATTCAGAGGGATGGGGTCATATTCAATAAGTTCTATTAGGTTTTGGGTATTAAAAGTAGGGAAGGGTTGACACCTATCTATGTCTTCTTGATTGTCTACTTATTGATTTTCAATTTCTTCAACTTCCTCAAACTTTTACTCTTCCTCTTCAAAACCACCCTACCCAGGCTTTCTAAGCACTAAAAATGGTTCAAGATATTGTTATTCAAAAAGAGATTTAGCTAGAGGTTCTTGGTCAAATATCCTAGATGACCTAGTGAGGACCATGAAGTAAACTATGGAAAATTAGCTCTAGAACCAAGGATTCTCACACTTTAGAGTCACCAAATGATATATTTTAGAATACAAATGATAATTTTCAAGACCAACATTCACATTGACATGAAAATAATAAAGAATTCAAGTCCCATCAGGTGTGATAGAACTATTGTCTCCAAATCTTGTACCCTAGAAGAGGGTTATTCAGGCCTCCTCTAAATTTGGGAAATGTTGGGACATTTCTAGGCCTATGGGTGTGCCTATAAGTGGAAATGAACCTCTAGGCTGAAATGGATAGCTCCTTGTATTATATTTTGTTCAATAAAATTTTCTAAACCAACTTAATTAGATGAAAAGGGCCAAAAATTTACATAAATGAAAAAACTAGTCTAAAATGGTGATACACCAAAAGTTATTATCCACATCTATGCCCTATACTTTTGCAAAATAAAATAGAATAAAAGCCTATTATTCAAGATCTAGAAGATTCCAACATAAATATTTAAATGTAGAGACAAAATTAATGAGATCACATAAGGTAAGTATCTGGAAAAACAACTTGTATAGTCCAGAAAAGGGTTACACATGACAAATCTCATACAACTAGAATGCACTCTACATGACCTGTTGGATTAAATATTAGCTCAAAATCATGAAGGATAGATAATAAAAGGATAAAACATCACTTGTTGTCACTCTGTATCTCTTTCATGCCTTGGCAAATGTCTAGAACTTAGAAAGAAAATAGACTTATGCTTCTTTGCTCAAAGACAAGAAAATGGAAAAACATTCCAATAGGGCTTTGCCATACTATTTATGGATGAAATAACAATAGTCCAAGGGTATTATTTATAGAAAATAGAGAGAGAGGAGGGTGGTCTTTTATTCTAAAGAGAGGAATAAAATCTATTAGAAGTCATTATTCTTAGCTACAACTAATTTTTTCTTATGATGCTTATTAGGGAACTCTAATTGATCCATGTCACCTTCTTGAATGCCATGGCCTTTCCCCATTGAAGATGCTTCCCAATGGTTACTTAACATAAATATGATACTTGGGGAAGGTACAAAAAATGGTCCTTGTTAATTGAGCCACCTAATAGAAATATCTTTTATCCCCAACCACTTCTCCTTGGCTTATCAATTTATGTAATGGCATGGAAAAGGTCACTTTCATTTGGTTTGGATTTGTCTTTCCCTTTTGATTGGTCTTCAAGGAATGACTTAGATCATGGTTCTACATCATCGATTAGCCATTTAATCAGGATCATAAGCTAAACAGTTCAAAAAATTTAATTTTCTTCTATCTATACCCTTTTGGGTTTTCTAAATGACTTCACTTATAAAAATTTATAAGTAAAGCACTTACTTAAACTCAATTTGCACCTACAGACCCATTTGAGTTTTCTTGCCTACTTTACTTATAAAACCTTATAAGGAAAACACCTTGGGAAACCTTATTTGCACTGCCAAGACCCTTTTAGGTTTTCCAAGCTCTTCTACTTATAAAATTCATAAGTCAAGCATGTTGGGAATCTCTATTTGTATTGACATCTTGTGGCACGTCATGCATCAACCTAATGACTAGTTATCCACCTTAAATTTGACATCCTTTGGCATGTCATGCATCGACCCAATAACTAGTTGTCCACCTTAAATTTGACATCCTATGGCATGTCATGCATTGACCTAATGGCTAATTATCCACCTTAAATTTAATGTCCTATGGCACATCATGCATTGACCCAATGACTAGTTGTGCACCTTAAATTTGACATCTTGTGGCATGTCATGGACAATCCAATCATGTTTATTACTTGAGTAATGGCTAGACAATTTTCCCAAAGTAATTCATTCAAATAAAAGTCCAAAGGAATTCTTTCAAGAATTTTACTTTTATGTTTTTTAGCAAAGGGAAACATGTTCCTTCAAGAACTTTTCCTGAAGGACACCTGTAGGAAAGTGTCCTTTAGATTAGTTCTAAAGGACACTCGAGAAGGGACAAAAGGTCCCTTCAAAATTTTTGGAAGGGCATTTCCAAAAGAAATGGCCCTTTATAACTTTTTCAAAGGGAAACCTTTTGGGAAAAATCCCTTGAAAAAAAATCTGAAGGGTAATCTTGGAAGAAAGGGCCAAAAAGTGACCCTTCGAGAAAATTCTTAAAGGGCACTTGGACAAAAAAATGTCCCTTCAAAAAAATTATGAAGGGGCATTCAAGAAGGGACACAATAAAAATTTCCCTTCACAAAAGTTTTAGAGGGACACTTCAGCAAAAATTACCCTTTGGAAAAATTATGAAGGGACACTTGGATAAAGAGTCTCCTTTAGAAAAGTTTTGAAGGGACACTTGGGCAAAAAGAGTGCCCTTTGAAAAAGTTATGAAGGGTCACTTGGAAAAAAAGTGCCCTTCAAAAAAGTTTGAAAGGGACACTTGGGGGAAAACAAGGCAAGTGAAGTTCCTTCAAAAAATTCTAAAGGGCACTTTGAAGGGAAGTGGCCCTTCAAAATTTTTCTAAAGGGTACTTCAGGGCTAAGACAGAAAAAAGGGGCTAAGGCAAAACAAAGCCAAGGGGGAAAATAATGAAGGGAAAGAAGAACAAAGAAAGACCAAAACAATAAAAACCCAAACATAGAAAATGAGTAAGGAATAATGAAAACCAGTTGAAGAGGAAACACAAACTGGCTATGTAGAAAAAGGGTCAATAGTACCCACACGAATTGTTTAAGGAAGGGTGCCTGAAGGAAATGTCCAAATGAAATGATAGTTACACAAACATCAATTTTGGGATAGTGAGATAAATTTTGGTGTTCAAACACAAGAGGATTCAAGTAAATCCAAGGGCCCACATCCTTCATCTATTGAAATAATGAGAGAGTTCATATCACCATTGATCAATTAGGATCCAAGTCATTCCTTGAGGACCAATCAAAGAAGAAGGACAAAGTCAATCAAAATGGAAGAGAGAAATTTTCAATAGGTGGAATCCATTATAACAACCATTTTATGTTATGACTCAACCAAGAATATCCTTATTCTATTGATGCAAACATTGGAAAAGCATATTTGAGAGAGCAGGACCAAAGGTGTAACAACTTGTGATGACATTGATCAACCAAATGGCCTGAGAAACCAAATGTTGTTTGTTTAAGGGAAAATGCCTTTGGTAATTCTTTCAAGAAAAGTTCCCACATGAATTATTCAAGGAAGGGTGCCCAAAGGAAATGTCCAAGTGAAATGACGATTGCACAAATGTCAAATTTTGGGATAGTGAGATAACTATTGGTATTCAAACATAAGAGGATTCAAGTTTATCAAAGGGCTCACATCCTTCATGAATAAAAATAATGAGAGAGCTCAAATCACCATTTATCAACAGGATCTGAGTCATTCTTTGAGGACCAATCAAAGAAGAAGGACAAAGCCAAACAAAATGGAAGAGATATGTCTACAATAGGTGAACTCCCTTGTAACAACCATTTTGATGCCATGACTCATCTAAAAATATCCTTATTCTATTGATGCAAATGTTAGAAAAGCATATTTGAGAGAGAGGACCAAAGGTGTAACAACTTGTGATGACATAGATCAACCAAATGGCTCGAGCACAAATCTTTTGTAAAGACAGTTACAACTAAAGATGGTGACTTCAAATAAATTGCTTCTTCTCCTTGCTGACAAAGGCTTTTATCTCTATCTTCTTTCTTGCTATATATATATCCCCTTAGCTAGTGAAAAATCATTCACATAGTGTATGGTGAAGCCCTACTAGAATGATATCACATTTTGCCTTTGAGCATTAGTACAGTCCTTTCTATCAAAGTTTTGAACAATTGCCTAAGTGTAGAAGTGATGTATAGTGATAACATGTGATGATTTTTCATCCTTCTATCCTCTATCCTTCACACCTAAGCAAGAATTATTGATCTAATAGGTCATCTAAAGTGTGTTTAAGTGTATAGAACTACTGCAAGAGTTTTAACTATTCTTGAATGTGCAATTTGCCTTTTGGTTCATTCTCCTTTTGTTCTTTCATGCATCTCACCTCTATATTGAAATATTCATGTTAGAATCTCTAGAACTTGAAAAGGGATCTTTACATTTTGCTGTATTGTGTAATAAGATATGACATTCATGTGGAAGAAAATCTTGGTGCATCACCATTCTTAAGATAGGTTTCCTTTCTACAGTTTCTAATTCTTTTCCCTTTAATAAGATTGGTTTAGACATAATTGTTTTTATATATATACATATAGGGAGATATCCCCTTTAAATCTAGAGGTTCATTTACCCTATAGGTATGCCCACATGCTTGAAAATGTCCCAATATTGCCCAAATATGGAAGAGGCCTGAACATCCTCTTCTAGGGTGTAGGGTTTGGAGAGAATAATGATAAATCAATAAATATATTTACTAATCTAATGGATTTCTCAATCATGATGTGTGGGTTGATCAAGAACTCAATCTAGTTTTGACTTTATCATTTCCCACTCCTGCTTGGTGGATCATGACCTATGAATAGCTTGGATTGGACTGATTATGTGTCCAACCCTCTCATGTGGGTGTCTCAAGAACTAAAATAGGCTATGACTCCACCATTACCCACGATGTGTAGTATATGCATATAAAAATGAATGATGTGAAGTATTAAAAATGTCTAACTAATTATATCCAATTATGTATGTTAGCTCTTCGATCACTCAGGTATATTACATAGCTCCAGGCCACTCGAGAATGCCAACCACTACAGATGAAGTAAATAATGAATATAGTGACAACCTATAATATGATGTCATGTGTATATAACATAGAAAATGATATGTAATTTATCATTCCATCTAATCAACTAGTGTGTAAATGAGCATATAGAAATAATGTGCTACACACAGGGCCCAAAATCTAATATTTGAGTATATGGATTTTGGGTTGAGTTGTAATAAAATAGTTTTGAGTATCTAAATTTAACATGGTCATGATGTGAATGATTCCCCCAATATAACCAAAATGATATGAATTTGAGTTGAACTAGTATGAATATGAGCAAAAATTAGTATAATTAAGAAACTTGTAATTAAATTTATGCAAACCTATACTATACCTACTATACTATTCTAGCCAATCTAGGTTATTATAAAAATGAGGCTATGAGACAAAATTGCCATAACTTGGATAGTAGAACCATGTGGTACTAGTGTCCCAATTTGGGTGCTAGTCTTTCTAGTCTAAATTCTATGTAGCTGTACTACTTTTTGGGTCATTATTTTCCCACTATGTTTATATATGTTTGATTTTCTATAACTGATCTTGTGTATTGAAAAATGTATAGTGAATGCAATATATGAACCTGATATTTGTGACAAACCCCTATGAATTCCCCCTCTTTTAAGGGGATTTTTTGAATCTATGAAAGAACTATCCTCAAATAAAAAGCTTTAAAAAATATGTGTTCACTGGAGCATATATGATAATTGCATGATAATCCAATGTAATGTGCATACATAACATCATAATGTAAGATAATCTGAGCATAAGTATGTAATGTAAGATAAATTTGAAGTCTAACATTCCCTAAAGGTGTCAAGATAGATGTAACAATTTATATAATAGCAAATCTAAATAATATTGGGTAACTACCTAGGGGAATGGGGCATGATGTCCATTACAACACCCAAGTAAGAAGGGTAGATGCATGAGGTCCCTCATGGCCTAAAAAACTAGTGTGTGTAACAAGAGAATACAAGTGTCATGGTCATGACACATACAATAAATCATAAATAAAAAAGACATGAGGCACACAAAATAGGCCAAGGGGCCATAATACAAGGGATATGGGCACATGTCACTAAATATGAGAAAACAAGATATATAAGGACATTTACAAATGTACACATACACAAACAACAAAAAAGTTGGCTTAGACCATATAGAAGGACATGTTTAAATTTATACACACATAATCAGGAAAGCATACACAAGGACACGGGTAAATACACAAAGCATACATACTGTGAATAGAAGTAGTAAAGAGCCAAATAACAATGGCATATTCAAATGCCCTTGAATAGAAGAAGCATATAAATGCAATAAAGTCTAAATTAGGTAAGCTAAAAATGATAGTATGCATGAATATGAAATATAAATCTATGTAATAGCTAGGATATACACATGCTAAGCCTAAAGTAGTAATAGTTGGCAATAAATATGAGTAAGTGTAGTAATGATTAATATCATTATATAACAATTCTAAAAATATAATGTAGAGTATATAAGGATAGAACCTAGTGATCAAAAATGTGTATAGGATTCCCCAAAGTGGGTGAATTTAAGACCCATGTATCAATGTATATGCCCTTAGTGGGTAGATAATAACAAGTCTTGATAATTTTAGTGGACCTGAGTCTTGTAAGAAATCTAAAAGAACTTGAAAAGTATAAGTGAAGCATATATGTATGATAAAATTAACTATACTAAGATAGATAACATATGTAGTCTCTATAAAATATAAGAAGTGTAAACATAACAATGCATACAAATTTTAATTTTTGTGTTTCTAAGTAATATTTGAATGTTTTTATTTTTTTGAAATATTATATTATTTTTATATTTTCTAGATATAAATATATACAACCAATATGAAAATGAACTATGAAAGAGGATCAAGAGAGAGGAAATATGTAAAAGAAGAGATAAACCATACTAACCAATGAGTCTCATGGGAAACTCACTATCACTATATCCTATGTCAAATAAGGGACCTGTGATCATGTGTACTTTGTGAAAGGGTAACTGTGGTTCCACAATTTACTGTACTTAGTCATCTATATCTATATTTGTATTTGCTTATGTAGTGGTGTTAGGAATTTGTGACACTATTGGAGTATTATCACTGATGTCATGGAGGTGTCATATTAAGTGGATGAAGTGTTTTGATAGCTTAAGTGATAATGACAAAGAGTGTAATATGCTTGTCCTTGTGTGCTTGATGTTGTCTTGGTTGATCTTCAATTTTTTCATGACTAGAGATGTTTAAGGATGAGTATGGAGAATTGAGAATGTGAAAGGGGTCATATATGATGTTTTATATAAGTGTAAAGATTGTGTGCATAAGTAGAATTCATCTAGTTGTCCATAGTTTTCATCTAGACAATTTGGGTCTAGTGGTAGAAAATTTGAGTAGGCAGTTTTCTAATGTCATAATTGCACATTTGGATGAGTTAGGGTGAGTTGGTAACATGGTTATGATCACATTATTCCCTAGTTACTATGCACTAAATCTTAGGTCATGCACCTAAGCACCATTAAATATATATGGGTGCAAATTTGGGCTCTCAATCATTTTGACAATGTTTTCCCATAGTTAGCCAAATTTGTAATGTGGAAAAAAGAACCGAGTAAAATTTTTGATCATAGCATATCTCACATGTGTGAAATTTCAAAACAAGATGATAATTTAGGTTTATTTAGTTTTGTGCCTAGTTCTTATCTACCAAATTTTAGGTCATGCCATATAACATGACAAAAATTATGCATGTTCAAAGTTGGTTTGCCAGACAAGTTTTAAGCATAGTTGGATTTATGACAAAAGATTTTTAGAATGAATTTTAATGGAAATATATCTAATATATGTGAGGGTTCTAGGAGTAGATTGTTATATGGTTGGATTCTCCTATATAAGAAGATCATATGGTCCAGATTATAGTTCATGCATCCAAGTGTAACAAAATATATGATTGTGTAAAGTTGGCCTTCCAAGAAGATAAGTAAGGCTCCCATAGTCAAATTTACACATGTTAAAGTTTAAGAAACATCAACGGTGTGAATTAGTCCAAGAAGTTAGGAAGAAACGAGATGAGAACAAGTGCATGATATTTAACATTGAATAGAGATAAAGACTGAGATTCTTCCAAGGATCAATGGTGAGTGGGTGATCATACAAATAGAGATAAATGGTGTGTATTTAAGTCCAAAGGTCAAAGTGATAGATATATAGCATTGTTAAATATTGAGATACATATATGAGATCGATGGAGTGCATGAAGTCAAAGCTGTAAGGGTGCACAATATGAGGTCAAAGTGACTGAGGTTTAATGTTTGAGAATTGGTGCCTATGCATTAAAGTTTAGAGAAGATTGACGGTATGAGATTGATGTAAATCTGGGAGGACACAAGATGTGAGTATTGTGTTCAAAGTTTAACTGTGACCATTTGCATTTGAATATTTGAATTTTGCAAAGGAAATGACCAGTGTCTGGTTTTTATCCCATATCTTTTAATCTATGTAGAATTTTCTCATGTTGTAAATAGTAAAGATGAAGAGGACTCCATGGTGCATATAAAGAGCCTAATTTCAAGATATCAAAGTGTGTAAATTCAAAGATATTAATGTTTAAAGTTGATTATGTGCTCATGCTTATTCCACAAGTGACCTAAGAAGAGTAATTAAGCTTATGTATATGTTGTTTTGATATCTATTGATAAATTGGCTATTAGGGAGTGTTTTAGACTCCATGAGGATGCTCTATATGCATTATGAAGGTTTTAACAATCATATGTAGTATGAACAAAGGTTTATAAGTTGATTGTGTATTCATTCATGGTGATTATGTGTATAGAATGTTGATTAAGCTTGCACAAAAGAGTGAAATGATGACTATAAGCATTTGAAGATGACTAAGGGGTCATGTAGTGTGGACCTATGCTTTTGGAAGTGGTCCTATGTTATTTTTTTCTTATTTTTGTGATAAATGGGTGAATAGGTCACCATGAGACCTATAAGAGTTATAAGGACCTTATGAAAAGGTGTAGCTACTTAAGGGTGACCCATAGATGCTATGGACAACCTATGAAGACTATATTGAACTATATCTTGATGAGATAGATGCCTTAAGGGTTTAGGCATGTATAATGGATGAACATGATGGTGATGATCATGAATTCTCTATAAATAGTGAAATTAAAGATGATTTATAGACTTTATGAGAGAGATTTATAGAGGCTTGAGTGTGGACAATATTCATTGAAGAAAAGAAAAGAGGACATTGAGTGTGCTTAATGGTTGGGTTCATGAGCAGAGAAGATTGAGGACTATGTGTATGACCTGTAGGTCATAATTTTGATAATAGAATAGTGATCTTATAGGTTGAATATGAGCAAAGAGGCTTGTGAAAGTGGAGTAGAGTAAAGAGTTGATGAGCAAAGAGAGGAAATGTGCCTAGTGGATGGGTTGATGATCATAGATGGTTCATGGTTATGTATATGACCTGTAGGTCATATTTCTATGTCATAACAAGTGCTCTTATAGTTTTGATGCTTTTAGGTGTGACAAAGGATAGGTGATATTTATGTGAGCTTCAAGGTTGATTTATGAGGTAGAACATAGTATGGTCTATGTGACTGATCTCATAGTTAGATTTCTATTATGGTGATAGAATTGTTACAAGTGTGTTGAAGTGAGTGTGAATGAAGAGTTGGAGAGTAGGGTTAGTTGGGATATGTAATCTATCCTAATTAATATTTATGTGTTGGTACAAGTATGTAATGTGCTTTGGCCAACATGGAATATTGGGTGAAAGAGTGAAGGTGAAGAGTGATAAATAGAGATCCATCATCAGGTGTTGACGACATCAATACTAAGGTGGAAGTGTTCAAAGGACGGTCTAAAGGAGTTGATCTTTATTAGGTGAAATTACTCCTTGTGAAATAAGGGTTTAAATAAATACCTTTGGTAAGGAGGATATGATCAAAGTTTTCTCATCTAAAAGAGTTGATCAATCTCTTATTTATAAGTTTTAATAGGATAGTAGTCCATGTGTTGAATACTTGAGAGTGGGGTTTATTCCCCATGAGGGTTTCCAATAAGAACTATGTGTTTTATATTATGTATGAATTGAATGAATGAACTCTCTTATTAATATTTATTTATCAAATTGATATATGTTGATTGGTTATTAGTTTAAAGGACTATAATTGAAATTGAAATATCTGGGCTCACTGATTCACCCCCCACCTCAGTGATTGTACCTCTAACAATTGGTATCAGAGTGAGTCCTTTGGAGGAAGCCTAACAACTTGAAGGTGATCCTAAGTAGGTATAAATATGGGCAAGCAGTTGAAGAAAGAAAATCAATAGTGGAAGGCTATGATCAAGGCACTTGAATAATAGATATGTACTTTGAAGAAATATGAGAAAGAGGATGAAAAAGTTATCTATAACTTCAAGGATCAGCTAGAAGATTCCACATGTGTGATGTAAAACTTTGCCACGACAGTGAAGAAGTTGATCTAGAAGCTGAGCTCATGGGTGCACTTGGTGAACTAAAGGAGCAAAAGAAGAAAAACCATAAGATGATAAATATGATCAAAGTTTTTGAAGCACAATTCATTTCTCTTTATGAAATTTTGATAGAGCAAGCATGTAGAATAAAAGATGACATGGTTAAAGAAGCTAAGAGTGATAAGGAGACTATCTAAGTTCTTATAGGTTAATTAATGGCTGCAATTTTAAGTATAAGAACTAAAGAGGATAAGGGAATTCAATTGGAAATGAATATAGGTTCATTGATGTATGAGCATGAGTAATTTATTGTCAAGATAAGAAAGCTTGAAAGACATCAAAATAAGTTAGATCACGTCAAGAGCAATGAAAGAAGACTAGTTAGACAACCAAATGCTTCAAGGTATGCTAATTTATTTCATGGTCATTGTTATACATGTAATAAGTATGGTCATAGAGCTAAGGATGGTAGAATGAAGTTAGTTAACTATGGACATTCATGGAACCATGATAGATGGAGTTTTTGGCCAAAGATTAATAACAGTTCAAATCTATCAAAAGGCATGAATGATTTTATTTGTTTTAGTTTTCATAAAAGTGGACATATTGATAGATTATATCCAATGGTGTTAAGAGGTTTTTAAGGTATGTCAAAGGGATATAAAGCTCCTATAAGGTTTGAAAAAGGACAAAATCAGGTATGGAAACCAAAGGTAATCATTTCTAATTCTTATATCATAAGGTTGATAAGAAAGTTGCTCTAGAAGGCTATGTTGTAAATAAAGATAAGCTCAAGGATCAAGTAGGTAAGATGATTGTAGAAGACAAGAATAGTTTAAATATGGTATGGAGACCTAAGGAAGCAAACACCAACCATATTGAGTCTAATTGTCTTGATGAATTATTTGATAAGGTGGAAAAAGGATTAGATATGAAAAGAAGATAAGAGTTTATGTTGTTTGCTTTTACTGACAAATTTGAAAAAAAGAATGAAGTCAAGCATCCTTTCAAAATCAAGATGGACTACAAGTCAGAGAAAGGTATGGAAATATGGGAGTCTCTAGAGTTTTGGGATTATTAGTCTCACTATGTCAAAAGGGGTGCATCTCTCTAGGCTTGAAGGAGACACTTGTCAGTTAGAGGAAGTTTGGTGGCTATCAATTTTTGTTTGATATGAAGGTATGAAAACAAGGTATGTTTGTGCATTCTTTTTATATATCTATTTGTTGGAGAAAAGAAGCTTGTGAAGAATCTCAATGGTCTTATCTTGATAATGAGTTAGCTTGTTGGTCATAGTTTGGATTCTCTAGTATAAATTTGTGTATTCCATAGATGCTTAGTGGCTTGAAGATGTGCATTATGTGAGGGGGGAACATATGTGAAGTGTCTCTGTCTATGCTTCTTAAGAGACTCCTTTCAGTGGAGAAGAAAGTGTTATTGTGGTGTTCTTATGAAGGTCCTAGAAGTCTAGATATGAGTATTTTTAGTTGGAGTAGGTATGTCTAGGTGGAAGATATGCTGTGCTAATGTCAGAATGATGCCATGATGTTGATAACTGTATATGGAATAGTCTATAGGGTTAGATTGAAGTTTCCCATATGGTAAAAGAGGATTTGTGATTTGTCAAGATGATATTTTTAAATATAAAGGTATATTTAACTTATTATATCATGCTCCAGGTGGATTTACAATCTGAAGGTATGTTGAAGTCAATTTGGATATTTTTGTTAGGTCTCACGTTTCCCAGTTTGTGCTTAAGAGTTTGTAGGTCCTAAAGTGGGTTATAGGAAGTCAACATTCCAAATGGTGTGAAATATAAAATCTTGGATCAAAAGTGTGTAATGGTTGTTTCTAGGTGTATAAGATATTTAAGAGGTGGACATTGACTAGAAGGTGCTGTGTTGACTTTGTTTGTTTTAAGATTTTAGGCTTTTGGGCTCTACCAAAAATGTTGTCTAACATATGAGTTGAGGTATAAGGATTTTTAATATGTTTAATAGTAAAAATGGGTTGTCAAATCAATATTCACACATATTTTAAGGTTTGTGGTTTTCAAATTATTCTAGTTTTATCAAGATGGAGGGCTAATTAGCTATTAGGTTTGTGAAGGAAGTATGTTACAAAAGATGTGGTTGGTGATGTAAATTGGTGTTATTGAGGGGGAATATGAGAGTGCTCCATATATGAAGTTTTAGGTCCTAAAGATGTGTCTACTAAAAATTATGGGCTCTTCAAGTTTTAGGTAGGGCTATAAGGAGGTTAGACAGGCCTAATGTGAAGAATAGTGCCTTTTGATCATATTATGCAAAAGAGAAAGGAATGAGTTTTTCAAGGTGAGTTATTAGTTGGTTTTGTGCATGTTTATTATTTGGTGAATGACATGACCTTTTGTTGGTAATTTGTGAGGTGGTTTGAGATAGAAGGCTAGTAAGTCTATATGGTGGTTTCTCATGATGTATGGAGAACTCAAGATGCTAAAAAGGTGAAATAGAATATAAATCTTAGGGGAGTCCCTATAAAATGTTTCTTGGTAAGCTCCATCACATTTTAGTGCTTTTGTGTGTTCTTTCCTCATTTTTTATAGTGCTTGGTTGAAGAAGGGTGTTGGCATGAAGTAAGAGGAAGTTGTCAAGGAAAGAAGAGGTTGGCTCAAGGTAAGTGGGATTTTGTATCATATTTATAAAATGGTATTTTCATATTTATGTTATTTTCAAGTCATGAGGATCAGATTGTGCCTAATTTGTCATTATGTCAAAAGGGGAGAAAGTTCCTATTGTGAGAGTGCTTAAAGAGAGAGAAAGTGAGCTGAATGATGTTTGTTGACATCAATGACATAGGGGGAGATTATTGGATTATTTTAAATTATGTCATGGAGGTGTATTATTGAGTGGATGAAGTTATTTTATATCTTAAGTGATAATTATAAAGTGTGCAATATGCTTGTCCTAGTGTGCTTGAAGTTGGCTTGGTTGATCTTCAGTTTTGTCATGGCTAGTGATGTTCAAGGATGAGTATGGAGAATTGATAATGTGCAAGGGGTCCTATAAGAGGTTTTATATGATTTGAGAGCTTATGTGCATAATAAAAATTCATTTGATTTTCCATATTTTTCATCTAGATAGTTTTGGTCTAGTGGTAGAAAATCTAAGTAGGGAGTTTGATGACACCATAATTGCCACATGTGGATGAGTTAGGGGGAGTTGGTCATATGGTTGTGATAAAATGAGTCCCTAATTAATATGTGATAAATATTAGGTCATTAATCTAAGTTAATTCAAATATATGTGGGTGCAAAGTTGGGCTCTCAGACATTTTAACAATGATTTTCCATGCTTAGCCAAATTTGTAATGTGGCAAAAAAAGCCGAGTAAGCATTTTGAAGGTTTCATATATTGCATGTGTGGATGTTTAAAAACAAGATGATCATATGGGTTTTTTTAGTTTTGTGCCTATTTCTTATGAAATTTTTTTTGGTCATGCGATGTAGCACAACAAAAGTTATCCATGTTTAAAGTTGGTCTCCTAGACAAGTTCTAAGCATAGTTAGATCTGTGGCAGAAAATTTTGAGAAGGAATTTTAATGGAAATATATATCACACGTGTGAGTGTTATAGGGGAATATTTTTATATGGTTGGATTCTCCTATATAATAAGATCATATGATCTAAATTATAGATCATGCATCCAAGCATAGCAAAAGATATGACTGTGCAAAGTTAGCCTTCTAGGAAGATAAGTAAGGTTCCCATACTTAGTCAAATTGGCACATATTAAAGTTTGAGAAACATCTATGGTGTGCATTGTTCTAATAAGTTAAGAAGAAACAAGATGAGGATAAGTACATGATATTTAATGCTAAGTAGAGATAAGGACTGAACTTATTCCAAGGATCAACAATGACTGAGTGATCATAGAGATAGAGATCAATTGTGAGTATTTAAGTCAAGAGGTCAAAGTCACAACTAT
Organism: Torreya grandis; assembly: GCA_037957365.1. Lineage (NCBI taxonomy): Eukaryota > Viridiplantae > Streptophyta > Pinopsida > Cupressales > Taxaceae > Torreya > Torreya grandis. The sequence goes on along the minus strand of JARHVA010001941.1, from coordinate 2,288,697 downwards.
TTAGCATCGTTAAAGATTGAGATATGTATATGATATCAAAAAATCACATGAGTTCAAAATTGTATGGGTGTATGAATGCGGTTAAAGTGATTGAGGTTTAACATTTGAGCATTTATGCCTATGCATTAAAGTTTAGATAAGATTGATATAAAGATGAGAGGACACAAGATTCAAGAATTGTGTTTGAAGTTTAACTATGATCATTTTTATTTGAATATTTGAATTTTTCAAAGGAAAATACTAGTGTCTGGTTTTTATGCCATATCTTTTGATATATGTATAATTTTCTCATGATGTAAAAAGAAAAGCTAAATAGCATTCCATGGTGCATCTAATTAACCTAATTTGAAGATTTAGAAGTGTGTAAAGTCAAATATATTAGGGTTCAAAGATGATTATGTGTTCATGCTTATTCTACAAGTGACTTGAGAAGAGTAATTGAGCTTATGTAGATGTTATTTTGATATCTATTATTGAATTAGCTATTGGGGAGTGTTGTATACTCCATGAGGATGATCTCTGTGCATCATGAATGTTTAACCAATCATATGAAGTATGACCAAAGGTTTAGAAGTTGACTATGTACTCATTCATGGTGACTATGTGTACAAAATGTTTATTAAGTTTGCATAGAAGAGTGCAATGATGATTGTAAGCATTTGAGGATGACTAAGGGGTCATGTAGTGTGGACCTATGCTTTTGGAAGTGGTACTATATTATTTTTTTTGCTCATTATTGTGATAAATGGGTAAATAGGTCTCCATGAGACCTATAAGAGTTAGAAGGGCCTTATTAAAAGGTGTAGCTACTTAAGGGTTACCCATAAATGCTATGGCCAACCTATGAAGATTGTATTAAACTATGTCTTAATGAGATATATTCTTTAAGGGTTAAGGCATGTCTAATGGATGAACAAGATGGTGATGATCATGAATGCTCTATAAATAGTGAAATCAAATATGGTGATTTATAGACTTTATGAGAGAGATTTACAAAGCATTGAGTGTTGACAATATTTGTTGAAGTAAATAAAAGAGGAGACTGAATGTGCCCAATGGTTGGGTTGATGATCAAAGTATATTAAGGATTTTGTGTATGACCTATAGGTCATAATTTTGATGATATAATAGTGTTATTTCAAGTTGAAGATGAGTGAAGAGGCTTGTGCAAGTGGGTTAGAGTGAAGAGTTGAGGATCAAAGAGAGGAAGTGTGCCCAATGGATGGGTTGATGAGTAGAGTTAGTTCATGATTGTGTGTATGACCTATAGGTCATATTTTTATGTCATAAAAAGTTCTCTTATAGGTTTGATGCTTTGAAGTGTGAGCAATTGATAGGTGATGTTTGTGTGAGCTTGAAAGTTGATTTGTGAGGTAGATCAGAGTATTGTCTATGTGATTAACCTCATGGTTAGATATCTCTTATGGTGATAGAATTATTTCAAGTGTGTTGAAGAGAGTGTGAGTGAAGAGTTAGAGAGTGGGGTTACTTAGGATATGTAATGTTTCCTAATTGATCTTTGTGTGTTGGTACAAGTATGTAATGTGATTTGGCCAACATGGAGTATTGGGTGAAAGAGTGAAGGTAAAGAATGATAAACAGAGATCAATCATCAGGTGTTGAAGACATCATTACTAAGGTGGAACTATTCAAATTAGGGTCAAAAGGATTTGATATTTCTTAGGGGTAGTTTCTCCTTGTGAAATAGGGGTTTCACTACATACCTTTTTTTAGGAAGATATGATCAAGGTTTTCTGGTCTAAAGGAGTTGATCAGTCTCTTGTTTATAATTTATTATAAGACAATAGTCCATGTGTTGTAGAGTTGAGAGTGGGTTTTATTCCCCATGAGGGTTTCCCATAATAACTATGTGTTATGTGTTTGATCTTGTGTATACATTAAATGAAGGAGATTTCTTGTTAATATTTCTTAATCAAGTTTATATATATTGATTGGTTATTAGTTTAAAGGACTGAAATTGAAATATCTAGGCTCACTGATTCACTCCCCCCCTCAGTGATTATACCTCTAATAGGCACCGACTATGATATCCTATGAACTATATGGGTCTTAGGAACCCATCTAGTAGAATAAGTTATAGGTGGTATAGGTGCCCTGTGTTGAGAACCCTGAGAGCTCAATAATACTAATCTTAGCAAAAAGTGAGTGGTGGAAGACCCTCTAGAATCTATAACATATATCTGATATAGAGGTATATGTAATAATGGTCTCCATGGGAGAATATGCATATGTGTTAAAATTATATGAGTAGACCTCACCTATATTGGTGGATCTACTAAACTCTATGGTCTAGATGAAATTGTAGTGTGGTATATACCAATGATATTATGTAATGGGTGTGCCTCCTTGGTAATAATGTGATATGAATATGGTGGTGGATGTGCCTAATATGTGTAGTAAACATCTAAAGTGCTCCTTACCTCATTAGCTATGTGATTTATAAATAGATCTGAGAATATATTTAATGCCTTAGCTTTTCTTTGGTGTAATTTTGATGCCTTTATGGGTGTTCCCACATCAATAATGTTAGCCTCAATCAAATCTTGTATCTTAAGTTTTAAGTTAATGCATCTTTTTTTATATGGCCTGGTGACCTATGATACTCATAGAATGCATTGGAATAATAGCTCTTTGAAAGAAGATGTGTCATATCAACCTTTTTAATGGGAGGTAGTGATATAATATTACATTACAAGAGATAATGTAAAACCTATGATGGTGATGTTAGAAGGTTGGTGAAGACTCTACATGGAGGAACTAATAAAACCAAGTGAGGAGATGGCTCTGAAGTTGTGTTTATTGTGGCCTTTTGATCACCCTTATTCTTAGTGGCCCTTACCCTGTATGGAGGCTTATTTGAACTCTTAGTAGTTGATTTTGATCCATTGATATATTTTAGTTTTCCCATTGATAGAAGTTTGATATCTCTTTTTTATTGTGTGGTAAGAATTTGTGAATGTTGAAAACTTATTGAACAAGGTAGCTTCATGTAATGCTGGTAGAAGACTCTATTTGAAAATGTCCTAAAGCTCTTTGTCTACAATGGGGCTAGTTAATTTATATAATATATTCTGCTATCATAAGATGTATTTTGCAATAGGTTCATTTAAATTTTCTTTTAATTGTGAAACTTGAGCATATGAGGTTTTGTCACTAATATTTATGGAGAAGTGTGCTAAAAACATGTTTGCCAAAGGATTGAATGTTGTGATATATTAATTTGGTAAGTCATAAAACCACTTTAAGGCATAATCCTTTAAGTTACATGGAAATAACTTTGTGAGAAGCCAATCATTGGATATGTAGTCAAAACATACTACATGAAAAGATCAAATATGGTGCTCTAAGTCACCCTTTACAATCATACAATTTAAGTTTAGGTTCCATAAATCCAGATGGAAAGGGAGTTCCTTCTATGTGGTGTACCAAAGGTGTATGTAAGAGAACATTAAAATCCAAGGCATGTGATGGCCTAGTGGGTTCCTTATCAAGATGTAACACATTAGCCTAAAGAGTATGAACCTTGTGAATAAGGGATTGCATATCTAGAGTGGAGGAACTAGCCATAAGAGGTGTATCTATCACTAAAGTTTGTTGAATTAAAATTGTTGGTTGTGCTAGTTGAGTTGGCCCACTGTAGGTTTTATAATGTTATTATTTGAGGGGGTTGAAAATTGACCATTGTATGATTTATTGTTAATTTACATCATGGATTATAAATTATGTACATGATCAAGGGGTTTTTCCCTAGGTCTATCTTTGAATCTCTATAAGATCTCATCCTTATTGATAATTATTTTGTCATTAATAATTAGAGGGAGAGTGTCCTAGTTTCCCACTTGTGTATCATCTTGATCTTGATTTATTTTTGAATCACTAGTTGTATATGCACTTTGTTGTGATTTATTATTTTTATACATAACATTTCTTACCACAAATTTTCTAAGTGAAGATGCATATACATGATTGACACTAGTTTGCCTTGGGGACTTCTGTCTTGTAATATGAGTGCAATATTTTCATGTAATAGTTTATTTTGGGTTTGTAATTTTGAAATTAACCTGATCATATTGGTAATTTTATCCCTTAGAGTCACAAGTGCAAACCCTATTTACTTCTGATTGAACATGTAAGCACACACCCTATAGGGAATATGCGTAAATGGGTTGAGTATGGGGATTAGTGACAATGGTGTAAGATACTTCATCTCATGAAGGAGTTATAACACATACCTAGTTAGATGGAAATTAGATATCACCCTTATGGAGATGAGGAGGATAATGATATTCTTTCTTGTGCATAAGATATGACATTGAAACTTGAAACCTAGTTGTTAGCTTATGTAATAGATCCTCTATGTATATAAAGATTTATTTATTAATTGAATTATTCATAAGATAAAAATAACACATTAGAGATAAAATGAAATATGGAATACATTTCAATTGAGATAAAACATCTATACGTGTTTATGTCTTTTTTGAGTTCATTTTGAATTAAAGGGAACAAGCATGCAAATGAAAGTATAAAAATTTTCAACTAAAAGTGATACACTTATTATATAATTATTATCATGATTATATAAAATAAAATTAGAAAATGTATGGATCTAAAATATAGATGCTGTTAATGTAAACCTAGTCTTATCTAGGGTTAGGGTTGAGTAATGTTCATAGTAAGTCAAGTTCACCAAAATTTTTAACCTTTCATGATTTAATGCACATGTGTAAATCCTATGTTTTATGAAAGAGATGCATATACTAAATCAAGGAAATAATATGAAATAAATACATCCAATAATTTGTTATAAAATTGACTAGCTTTGACATTTCTAAAAATAGTAATAAATAGTGCAAATAAAGACTTAGCTGGAAAACCCCTGAAACAATTGATTTGAATGATAGAAAATGAGATGGAATGTAGTCTAAGTGTTGTAAACTAGATTATTATGGTATAACCACTCCTAAATAGTATCACCATAATTGGACAGGAATGTCATTATTGGTAAAGTGGTGATAGTGTCCTAATATTAGTAATAATGTCCTTTATGTAGGGCTGCTTTGAACTTTTGGGTGCACTTGTGTCTATATATTTGGGTTTTGTTCCTATGAAAATTAATTATACAATCCTATATTGTGACTATAATGACTGATTTATGGTACAAACCCTAATCCTCCATACAACTAGGGTATGTTGGATACTTAGGCTGCACTACTCCAATATGGGAACGACCCTAGGCTATGGGTTACCTAATCTTGGCTTAGACCTCTAGGGTTTTTAATGAGGATGGCTCCTTAGATATGAAAATTTGAGTCTCTCTTCTTAAAAATTAATCTATTGGGATGAAAAGGGGATAAAGTACATGAATGAAATCCTACTTTAAGTGTGGTGATGAAACCAAAATTTCAATTATCCACTCTTAACTTGGACACTTTCATGACTACTAATGAATATAATGGGGATAAAGATTGATAAGATTATATGATAGGGTTACAAACATGAGTATTTTGTATGAAGGCTAAAAAGTAGACCTACAAATTGAAGGATAGAAAGAGATAGGTCTATGTAAGACACTATAGACTTGAGACACTTCAAGAGAAACCTCACTAGCTAAAACTTTACACAACCTGCAAGAACTAACATCTTTAAATCAAGGTAAATGAAGGACCTATATATGATGAATAAATAACATACATTATATAAATAAAACTTCTATAGAGAACACTTAGCATTAAATTAGAATATAAAATTGTCTTATATTGCTTCAAAGAGTTGACAAAGTGATTTTAGAAGAGGTTTACTATACCCAGCTGATGGATCCTAATCAAGAGTTCAAAACTAGTATTTATGGCAAGAAAGAAGGTAAGAGAGAGAAATTAGAATTGAAGGGGTCATTAATGAGTCTAATTTAAATAATAAAAACCACCAATACAATCCTTCTTAAGGTCCTCTCTTACATTAATGTCACTATATCTTTTTTTGGCATGAAGGAGAACATGAAGATCAAGATCAGTTGCAGGAAGCAATCCCCACTACTGCCATCCTTATCAGGATCCTCTGCATTAATGCCCTTCACTATCTTCCCTAATCATGGTTGATATTCTTCACATGATTAGGTAGTTACTTGAGATTGATCAATATTGTTCCTTTTGACATTCCTTGTGTATTCACCATTCTGCCACTGCTTCTAAACCCTGAATATAGATCTATTATGGATGAAAATCAATCACCCTATTGGTTTTAATATAGTCATGATTGAAAATGAAGATCTGTAGGCTAAGGATTCTTGAGTGTAAATGAGACATAAAACTAACATCTATAAAACTCAAAAAGATTTATAGGGCTTTAATAGCATTAGACAATTTTACAAGGTTTGATCTTGGTAACTTAGATCACATTTGATCCTACATTTATGTATTCTACCTACTCAAGGTGGTGAAATCCTTTGTGCAAAATGTCTACCTTCATGGCATATTATTGAAATATTTTCTCTAATTTGACCTTATGTCATATTTGTTCTCTATTGAAGTCCCTTAGCCTTTGAATTTTAATATCGACCATCGATCTTGATCTGAGCTTCTCATATTAAGCCAACTATCAAATTTTCATTTGTTCTACATGATCTTAATGTTAGTCCTTTGACTCCTTGACCTAATTCACATCACAGATCTACTTTTGTATGAATAAACATGAGTTATTGATCTTGTGCTAGTCTAACATGGTTGAGACACTTGACATCTCATTTATTCTATAAGATATTGCTATCAATCCTTTAACTCCTTGACATCATGCATATTTCAGATCTACTTATATACAAATGAATGTGATCCATTGCTATTCTTCTAGTCTAACATGGTTTAGAGACTTAGCATCTTCTTATTTGTTTTCAAGATTCATTGACCTTTTGATCCATCACTCACCATTAGATATTATTTGTACGATTGCATACACACCATCAATCTACCTGGACCCACTAGCTTTGTCAGTCATCATGCATCATTGGATGTATGTTTAGGTACCCAAGATATTAAAACTTATAATCAATGTGTTTATGGTGACCTTTTGACTTGATGCTCACCATTGATCTTTGATGCATGATCAAATATGCACCATTGGATCTTTAGGGCCCACTAACTCTGTTAGGTCACCACTCATAGTTAGATTTGATCTTAGATCCTAATATTTGGACACTTTTTAGCTCAATTTTCATCCTTGGTAAATTTAAATTCAAATGGATATTTCATGAAGCTCTAACTTAATGTTCATGTGTATGTTTCACTCTACAAATAAAACTTTAAAGGCTTATATCTTGAGATAGCAAGCTCATCAAGAAATGATATTTCTAGAGGATGATCTAGGCATGAAAAACTTTATTTCCATGTAATATGTTAGCCTAATAGGTTCCCAAAGTGCATTTATTAAATTTTTAATCAAATTGACCTATTTGTTTTTACATGATGTGCTAATGACATTCTATCTCTTCTATGCTTGTGCAAAAACTTTCAAGGCTCCAAATGAGTTTTTTAGACCCATGAAACTTGATTTATGTCCATGAAGGTCATAATCACCATGAGAACCTCCTTCCTCAAAATTTGACAAACTACACTTTAAGTTTACTTAAAGTGTTTTAAAAGCTTTGAAAGCTATATGTTATATTTAGACCACTCATTCCATACAAAACTCTATTTAACTCATCCATTCAGGTAGAAGCTTTGTATGTGAGCTGAAATTGGCCAACATTTTTGGCAACTTAGCTAGTTTGACCAACCCACTAGTCATGGAACATAAAATTTGATCAAGCTTACTCATGATGACTAGAAAAATATAGTATTACTTATAAAAAGGTTATGATTGACTCCTAAAAACACTTTGAAGAAAAGAGACACACATAAACAATAACAAAGCAATGAAACACATGAAATAAATATCTAAACAATAATAACAAAAAAACAAAGCAATGTGCAAGAGCACTTGGAGGTAAAGATAGACCTATCTACCTATGTATAAATATCATGAGATAATACTAGTATAAAAATTTAAGATACCTCCCATTGATAGGGATGGGAAGGATCTCTCCATTCAACCTATCAAGATCAAAGGCATTAATTTCCTTGATACTTATGATTACATAAGGCCCACTCTAAAGACTATTAAACTTGGAGTGCTTTCTTGGTTTTACACAGTCCTCATCCCATTTGAGGAATATTAAATCTTGTTCAAATGTATTTAAGGAATAAATCTTGTCAAATGACCTCTTAAATTGGTGCTTCTTAGACCACATAATGTGGATAGTAGTGTCCCTTATCTCCTCCATCTGTCTTAGCTCATTCAACCTTATCTACATAGCATCATCCTCTAAGAGCTCAAATTGATGTGAAAGATCTAATTTAGGAAGCTCAAGAGATATAGGAATTTTGGATTATTTACCATATACAAGAATTATGGGGAGTGTACAATAAATTTCTTAGGTGTCACTCTATCTATCTGTAGTGTAGTCCTTAGTCTAGTATGCCACTCCCTCTGACCATTTTTGATAGTTCTGTTAATAATCCTTAACATATTCTTATTTGTGGACTCTACTAGTCCATTTAACTATGGTTAATAGTTAGAGGATGACCTAAGATAAATTCCATGTGAAATATCCATCTCACATACCTTATTACTACTGAAAACCAATGCATTATTATAAATTATTGTATAAGGCACATCGAATCTGGTCACAAGGCTATCATAAAAGTCCATGACACAAACTTGATTAGCTTCCTTAAGGGAAGTTGTTTCAATCACATTTTAAAGTATTATGTAACTATAATGATCCATTTATGTCCTTTACTTGAAGGGGGGTGTATCATCCCTATGATATCTAAGCCCCATTTCATGAAAGATTATTCTACTTGTATGTGTTGTAAGGTAATGGAAGACAATTTGTGCTTGCCAAAAAACATTGCACACATTAGGAATTTACTTACCAAAGAGTGTGAATATATAAAAATTATCAACCAAAATTACCCAAATATAATTATTTTAGAGGCTATGGTCTTGGTAGCAAAATGTCCACCAGCTGGACCATCACAGAACTGCTCAAGCAACTTGTCTATTTGGCATGATTCCACACACCTCAAAATCATGCTTCCTATGTATATCTTGAAAACTAATCCATACATTAGGACATAAGGTATAATTTTCAACTTGAGTTTCCTTCTCTTGGATCTGTTTATTCCCACATTGGCTTGACTCAAAAATTACAAATATATCATGTGTCCAACTGAAAGGTATGTTATCTGTAGTAGCATGTTGGCTATCATAGACTACCAACACTTGATATTTATCTCATTTTACATATATTACAAGGTGTTCACATAAAAATCTAACCCTTTTAAGTTTTTTAACTCTAACTTCAAGGTCCTACTCCATATTTTTTTTCTCCCATCCAACTCTTTTCTCATTTAGGTCTCTATTGAGTATAAAATCTTTAATACTTGGGTTTACCACCACGAGTATGATTTTACTATTAGAGACCATCTACCTAAATTTATTAAAACCTCTCATTAATGAAATATCATGTTCCTATAAAAATATATACCTCTCCTCATACCCCTCTAAATCCTGACTAAATAAAGCAATAAACTATTCCAAACATTGTTCATTCTATTGCATCAACATGGCATAGATTGCATCTAATGTAGAGAAGGCATAAAAGTAGAATTCTTAGTTAAAATAAGGATTAATAAGTGTAGGGTCATAAGATATATCCTCCTTTATGGTCCCAAAACTCCTCTTACCTTATTTGGTCTATGTAATATCCTTGAATTTTATTAACATGTGAGTAAGAGGCTTGACCAACTCTGCAAAGCTAGGGATAAACCTTCTTATAAAATTAATATTTCCTATGAAACTCTAAAAACCCTTATTTTTCTTGGGAAAGGGTAAGGATAATATGGAACCAAATATTTTAGGATCTATTTAAATACCATCTTTGGACACTACATGGCCTAATAACCTACCCTCATAAACAATAAATATGCATTTTTTAGGATTCAATGACACACCAAATTCTTTGCATCTTTCAAATACTAACCTCAATTGAGTAATGTGATAAAATAGGTCCTTTGAGAAATTAGTGATGTAATCTAGGTATATGAGCACCATGTCATTGATCATACCTTCAAAGACAACTCCATTGCCCTTTAGAAAGTTACTCTAGCATTGGATAGTCCAAAGGGCATTTTCATATATGCATAAGTGACCCACTTTATGTTGAAGGCAGTCTTATGCCTATCTTATTCCTTGACCATAATATAATTATAGATAGAGTAGCCATAAAGCAATGAGAATATTTTATAACCTACCACCTTTTGAAGAATCTGATCCATTGAGGGCAGTGGGTAATGGTCTTTTAAGGACACTTTATTAAGGTCCCTAAAGTAAACACATAACTATATTTCCCCATTCTTCTTCTTCAATGGCACAAGGTTTTCCACCCATGATGAATGTTTAATTGGGAATATTATATTTTATTCAATAAACTTAAATATCTCCCTTCTCATCAACTCATCCAATTTTAGGTTGATAGGCGTTTGTTTATTCCTGACTGGTTTTGCATTACTCTCTAGTTAAATGGTATGTTGTGTAAGTTTTGGATCAAAACCCTTCAAATTCTTGTATTCCCATGAAAATACATCAAATAAATCTGGGCATAAAGAAAAAAATTCATATCTCTCTTCTATTTTGTTAATATTTCCTAACTTCAACAAATTATCTTTGAAGATATCTATCCATTCACAATGTTCTTCCTTGGATGACATACATGTCTTGCCTATTCTCACTTGGTCATCTTAATTGAATATGATTTCCAATTTCACAAGGCCCTTAGGTATCTTTTTAGATCTCAAATTCACTATCTGGCCATCATACTAATGTTGGAATTTGTTTTGATTCTTATGGTAGAATTTTACCTCTTGCATCAAAAAACATATAATTTGGTCATCATTATCAAACACCTACCAACTCACCTCATTTTCAGATACAACTAGCTTGCATATGAACTTGATATTGTGTTGACTATGGTTGTTTTTGACTCATTCTACAACCTCATACTAAGATCCAATGGTTTTAAGCCTATTTGCATGCTGATTTCTCTCTATTGGTATATATTATATATTGAATGCTAAGAAGTCCTCTATGAGATCCCATACATGATGCTTGTAAGATTTAAAATGATGTTTCTTAATTTAACTTATGTCTCTCACTTATTTCACAACAAGATCATTATCACCCTTGAATTTAATAAGTTTGACACCTCTTTTTCTTGACTCTTGCAAACCATGTAAAAGAGATTCATATTTAGTTGTGTTTGAATTACAACTAAATTGAAATCTTGTAGCTAGATAGTACTTCTGATCTAAGGGTGAAACAAACATGGCTCTAACTTCACTACCATTATTTGACCTTGATCCATCAAATACTAAAGTCCATAGACCATCTTCATCTTAAGTCGTATTAGTTAGGCAAGGTATAACAACACCCTCTTCATGCATATAATACACCCCTAAGCTTGCTTCTTCAATATTAGTGTAGGGATAAAATCCATTATTATAAACTACCCATTCATCTAAAAATAGTTATAAAATACCCTCAATATGGTTATGATACTCTTTCTCACTAAAATTTTCATCCTCACCTAATATGGTACAATTAACATTTATAAGGTTAGGCATATAGGGATCTAAATGGAACTTAGAGATAGGTTATGACCTAATAGTGACCCTAGTCCCCTATCTAGTCCTAAAAACCATGTATGACCAATTAGAGGACAAATATCCCCCAATATTTATATTAAAGTCCTTAGATAGGCATAAGGAAAAATATGGGGGTATGTCTATAACCATTACATCCTGAGTGATGACATAATTTGGGCAGGCTACCAATGTGATCTTAAGATATTTCAATATAATTACTATTTTAGTGGGGTAAGCATCCAACTCAAGAACACCTTTTTCATTCGGCACATACTTAAGCTCAATCTTATATGCTATGGCTTTAGGCATAATTGAGGTTGAAAATCCTAAATTTATCATATAATTGTGCACTAAGTAGTCCCCTATAATGATTGACAAATAGAATGGAGGGGGTTTGACAAAATTAGGGGGATGAACAACATTATTAACTTGAACTTGAATAGGATCTTGACTAGGGACTTGAATTTGACTAGGCTAACTACTATTTGTGAAAACAATGTTCACCTTATCACCTATCTTGTTCACATGAGAAAGCTTAGAGAGCTCTTGCTGAAGGATCTCTTTCTATCCTAGAATAGCTAGAGCATCATACATAAACATAGTGACATTATCATTTTTCATATTATCCATAATATTGAAAGGAAGACTAGTACATTTAAACTTCACCGTGGAAGTATACGTATCACTTGGCACTTGAGTGACATGAGGAATGAAGGGATACTTCTACAACTATCCATGATGTTGAGGTATTTGTTGAGTTGAAGGAGCTTTAGGATCTATATTTAAAGTGGTAGGATAATAATTGACTTGTGTAGGTGTTGAATAATATTTATTCTACCCCAAATTATCATCCAACAACCTTCTCTTAGCCTTTGTATTGGTTGTAACTGATTCATCTACCTTTTGTGTAGTCTTCCCCATGTTTGTAACTACATGCTCAAACATATGATCCCCTTCTTGAAAGTTTATGCACATGGTGTCAGATGGTACCTTACCCATGTTTACTTGATGTTGAATCTAAGCTTATGATAGTGTCAAGGTAGGTATATTACCTTGATCCATTGGAGGGACTTATGATGGTAGAGGCATTTCATTATGGTATCAAAATGAAAGATCATGATACCAACCAGGATAATAATACATTTATCCACTTGTGGCCATTACCATCTCATTGGACTGTCCTCCTAATTTCCATTGACCCTTTTGTGCAAGCTTGTTTTATGTGAGGATCAAGGCTCTTGAGCTACTTACAACTATGGGGTTGTAACTATTATAAGATCTACCTTGAGTAATTTGGCCTTGGGCTTATTGATTTGATTTATAAGGGGGTATATTTTAGGATTGAGTAGGGTATTAGGCATAGAAAGGACCTTGGTATGGATTATATGAAGTCTATTATTGTCTTTATATAACCATAATATTGTTGTTTTGTGCCTTCAACAAGCTCTCAATCCTTGTAAATTTTTCCACTTGAATATCATTAGGTTGAGTTTGATTGTTTGGGTGGGAAATGGATTAATGATAGGTGGGGTTGTCTAAAGCTTAGGAAAAAGTGGCATAAGATGTCTTAGCATGAGCTTTCTTTCTTGTATCAAACATTTTTTTGCCCTTATAGTTATCTCATAAGCCCTAAGAAGAGTTGTCCCACCCATAGATTGGATCATGACTGCAATGTTTGAATTTAATGATCTCAAATATTAAAGAAAATAATAACTGAGTATGTGTTTAATGATGACAAGGATCCTATCCTAATTCTTTTGGAATCTATAGTTGAAATAAACCATAGATTCTTGGGATGCCCTCTTAATTGGGGTGAGATGTTCAAAAAGTAACACATGGTCACTTCTATTCTCAAAATGTTTACATAGGCACTCACTAAACTCATCCTAAGTATTGATTGAGGCAATAGCTAGACCCCTATACCATTACATGGATTTACCTTTCAAGGATGTGGTTAGTAGTTTCATGGCTATATTCTCTTGCATTATGTTATGTACTAAACAAAGGTTTACAATGTTAGATATATGATCTATAGGGGCGGTGGAGTTCTCTCCTATAAATTATGGTAGAATATTAAAAGAGGAAGTAGGGTATCATAATTTTAATGAATGTTAAGAGGCAAGTCACCATTAAAAGGTAAAAAATCTTGCATTATGGGCCTTGCCATTTGCATAGCGGGGGTTGCACTACTTAAAACAATAGGATGGCTAGGAGATGATATTTACTTTGGGGATAAGGACCTATCTTATTAAATCTTGATATTTTATATGAAGTATAAGGTATTGTTGTCACTTGGGTTTTCAACCTTTGAGGATATGTATGATCTCTCCTCATCCAGGTGGCATAATCAAAACACCTCAAGGCTTATGGGTAGCCTACGGATGAGATTAATCTATAGATAGGGACAACTCCCTTGATGTAACACTTTAGATTACTACTACACCTAGAATTTGGGGGGGGGGAAGGTAAATAGAAAATTTAAATCAAACTATCATAAGGGAGGTGATACACAAAATAAGTTGATGACTTCCAACTAGAAACATGTTACACATGAGAACAAGGGACTAACCAAACACACACTTCTCCAATCTACATCTTCTTACATCAATGTTTCATTATGAGGTTATGGATGAATGTTTAAGATAGGATGACTAGATAAAAGGCTTTGAATGGAAATAGTTAATAGATTAACTCACTCAATCCTTGACATTTCCTATAACACTTCACATGACCTGCAAGAAGAAACTTTCCAACTACAAATAGGGTGAAAAAATGAGACAACATGCTAAGGAATACATAGTATTCACTAAGCAAGATCCATCATATAAGAAAAACACACTATAACATTAATGAATAGGTAAAAATTAGTAGTCTTATTTATCAAATAGTATATAAATGAGTAGGGATTTTCCATACTCAAGTGGAGCATAAGTTATAAAAGCTAAAATGGCTAGTTATTATAGAACTTGAGAGAGAGAAATGATAAGAGAGAAGTATAAGGGTCACAAGGACACTTTTAAAGCTAAGAGAATCAGTTACTTGTGCATGAGAATAAGATGTGGGATGAACCATGCAAGGTCATAAGGAATAAGTGGCTCTCCAAGTCATGAAACTCTTGTAAAGTGGCATGAAAGTTCTCATTCTAGTTTAAAAAATACCTTCGTGATTTGGACCTATTTTAATGTACCAAAAATGATTAGGGATAGTTATAATTATTGTAATGAAGGGGGAGGATTTTAGACATGCCTTGATATGCATTGGTTTTAGTCTTGGTCATCTAGAACCTTCCCAAAATGAGCTATCACCATATGTAGTCCAAATAACTCTTCTTTCATGTACCTTGCACACTTGGCCTCCAAAAAGGCATAAATTTTCCATAAAAATACAAAAAATGGAGTGGATGACACTTTTCAATACCCTCTATGGCCTTATAGGCATTATGTACACCTTAAAATCATCTCACTTGAAGTTTTCCACCCTTCTCACTAGAATATCCACTATGCCAATTTTGACTGGCTAAGATATACATATTTATTTGAACACTTGGGAGTTATTATTAAGAATTAAATAGGCATGAGTGGTTATACCAAGTCTTAATACTTCTCTCAAAATTGGTTTCATCTTTAGACTCCTCTTAGAACCCAAAAAACACAAAAAATAGTTAAAAGCACACTATTTTTTACCCTATTTGTACAACTCTATATAGCTCATCTAAGTGTGGAGTATCCTGAGAGAGTCATACTTAACATCCAATAATCATTCATTCCATTACAATCCATTATATCAGCTTCCGATCCTCATTTTCTCCATCACATCACTAGTAAAGGTTTGTAAGGGTTTTGAGTGCTTTATGTTCTTAAGGTTTTTTCATAGAACTTTGACATTGGAACTACCAAAAAATCTCTCAAAAATGATGTTAAATAACCATATTATCCTCCATTAACTCCATATATCCTCATGCATAACCTCAAGTGAGATGTGAGCATCTCAAGTTGCTTACTCGAGCTCTCTTTACCATTCTTATAGGCTTGAAGTTATCCTAAGCCCAAAAATGGATTCCCCTACAAAATTTTTGACTTAAAAAAGATTTATCACCTATATAGAGACCAAATATACATGTATAAATGAGTTATAATACTTACCCAAGGCTGGAAAAGAAATTGACTCCTCATTTGGCCTCTAGGCCTTACCATGCTTAACAGGCCTACCTGTACCTTTAAGTGTTTAGACCTCCCTGTTTATATTTATCCTTTTATAAAAGGTAAATTATGTTTTATGGAAGTATCATATCCTCATAAACCTCATTTTTATGTTCAAACACCTCTTGTCTACACTTTTTTTATCTTTTCCTGAAAACTTGCCAATTTCACTTAAGGGGAGTGCCCTCTATCTGAGACAAAATAGAGAGCACTTACCCTATTTTTATAGTCAAAAAATAAGTTTTATAGGCATATAAAATACATGAGTATGATATTTATAAAAAATTAACCTTTTATCAGGTCATTTGACCCTTCAAAATCTTTGAAAACTAAGACAAACCTGGAAAAGGTAGATTGTGTTTATGGTTTTCTCATATGGACTTTACGATGCCTATCTAGAGACCTTTATCTACCTATTTAAAAATAATTATGGTTATATGAGACTATTTTTAACATGATGGAGGTGTTTCATTTTCTCATATCACTACAAAACTCCATGTTCTTTTCCATACATTCTGCTTGGTCGAGACCGAGTGTCACTTCCTTGATTGTGTTTTTGCCTTAAGGAGAAAACCTATAGGTGTAGATGTATAATTTGAGATTTAAATTAATTATTTTTATACCATTAGAGTTTATTAGGGATAATTTTAATTTATTTTGACCTACCTATTCTTTTTTACCCAACCTAGGCCATCACTTAGAGCTCAAATTTGCTTACTATTTTTCAAAAAATAGTCACAGTCAACTATTGGTCAGAAGATCCTATAGGTGTATTTCATATGATACAAGCCTTGAAAAAAGTGAAAATAACCATAATTTACCTCCCTTGGTTTAATTTTATGTTTTTTAGACTCACCTTTCATCTTTGGGCTACATTGACACTAATACTCATCACCTTTTTATTCACTGTCTTTTATAGTCACTTATAGTCGACTGTACTGATACAAATGGAAAACTATAGGGGTAATTTCATCTTGAAATATGTATCATGATCCTTTGAGTACCATTGAGATATTTTTAATTGATATTCCATTGGTCTAAGTTGATATCTCATGCTTAAGTCCACTTCAAAGGATGCTATGGATTTTGATCCCTGGTTGTAGGTGCATAGTTGAAGAAATAGACACCTATAGGTATAGATTAGGCCCTTGAATAGTTCATATCCACCTATACCAATGATTATTTTGATCATGAATTCAATTTTCAATATTTAGAATTATTCACATGATGGCATGGCCTAGCTTAACAATTTTGGCTGAAAGGTCTTTTTGAGTTCAAACTTGTAAGTGAACACTACTTGGGTTTAGTGTCTTTATGTACAAATTTAGGCCTCTCAATCACCATCCTCCACTAACCCTATATCTTCAAAACTTTTAAACACTCTTTTCATTTATAGAGGCTACATGGTATACTCATCTAGATAATTCAAATGTCATTTAAAACATGTTATATGATATCAACAAAACCCCTAGGAACTCTATTTTCTCATTTTTAAGGATAAAGGGCCTAAACATTGTCATCTCATGCTAAAAGGTGATACAAACTTGAATTTTCCAAACTATATTCCCATATGAGTTTTCCATGATTCTGACATGCTTCAATACTTGAAATGGTTATTTATCTCTCTGTTAGGTTGCCTGTAGGTGACCATTCAATGTATACATGTAATAAAGGAGAAAGTGGATAGTGTACCTGATTTTTAACCTTTCATTAGTTGTGAACCAATCTCAACACTCAAAAATGAACTCCTCACACAAGATCTTGAAACCACTACAAAAGCTCCCATTATAGCATGATGTCATCCTCTAAGACTCTTGTAGGTGAATATTTAAATTATAACAGGCATACTGTGTGCTTAGGTAGTGAAGATGAGTCTCATTTTTAAGGATAATGTACCTTATTAAAATGTGGAAATAAACTCCATTCAACTTGAAAGTATCTAAAACAAACCAAAATAGCCTCATTTTAACATTATTTTCCTTTTCAAGCACCTAGTTTACTGGTATGACAGTCATATAACAAATTGATGGTATGGTGTTCTATAACTAAAATCTCATGGATATTAGTTGGAGAAACCATAAACATGAGTATGAACCTATAAAACTTATTTAAGTCACCATCAAAGCATGAAACTCTTAAAAATGGTAAAAACCTACTTGTTGCACAAAAAAGTGTTCCCTCCTACAACTTAAGATGATTAGCATTTCAAAACACCTTTAAATAATAAATAAACCATAGAGGGAATTAGATAAGGAATCAAATATCATCTATAATCATCCTCAAAAATTGGTTTGTATGAACTTGCCCAAAATGGAGTAGAACCTATAGGGTGCATGAAACAATAAGAAAAAAACATAGTAAACTTTATGAGGATGGTTCATAAAGCAAAGGAAACCATTATTCAAAATATTATTTTATAAATGAAGGTATCTGAGTTTACTTTGACCTCCCAAAGGATTTTGACCTAGAAATTCTCTAACTGTCCATAACAAGTACAAACTTGAGGACTAGTTCTATGTGCCTAGAAGGGTGAAAAAGAAGTAGAAAAATTTTGGGCCTTTTTTAGAACTTAAAAATAATATCAAGCATTGAGATGGATTTGAAGAATCTAAAGAGTGATTCCATGATCTTGTACCTTGTGTCACACTTCCTTATGGGCTGTACAATTGCCAAACTCTTCTCTTTTCCAAAGAAAATTAATTTTTATTTTGAATCACCTATGAATTTGAGTTATAAATTGTTACATAAGATATAATATGACATATTTCATGTGAAATAACCTATTATAACCTTCAAATTTCCTAAGGATGTCATACAAGTCATTAAATACCCCTTTTTTGACCCCAAAATGACTCAAAATGATATAAGGACTAAAATGACTAATGACCAAGGATAGTATAGCAGGAAATCACGCTAAATTACATATAATACACATTAAGACATATGTATTATACCAATAAACACATAAAAATTAATTTTTTACCTATAAGGGTCCTAATTTGACCTACAAGTTAAATTTGATCAATAATTTGGTAACTCATAGGGGTAATATGCCTACTATACTAACTATACCAATAGAAGTATTAGTCCATTAGGCTTAGGGATTCATCTGATGTCTAATAAAAATAATAAAAACCTTTGACCATTGACAACAAATATTTAATCAAGACAAGACCACTTGACTACCTCAACCACACAAAACAAAAGACACACATAAAACAAAACAAACAAACTAACAAGACACATATGTGATCAAAAAACTTAAGAAAAAATAGGAAGAAAATAACTATATACAATGAACAATTAAGCATACCTCCCTTTCTAGGGTTAAAAGGAAAGTTTCTTACATCTCCTTCTTCATGAGATGAATCATGGTGCTAAGCATGTTATTCTTTGGATTGAACACTTGATAGATTAGATATATTCCTTGGCACTTCAATTGATATTATATCAAGTAGATCATCCTCAAATAGTTCACCAATGTAAAATTATTCCTCTTGGCCTTGTACACATACCTCATATTGCTTCCTACTCTTCATCTCATGACTAAATTTCATCTTCTTTGTAGGCATGATCTCAAAAGGAATGATTTATTTTTCCTTGAAATATTGAGGCCAATATAATATTGTCTTAACCTCCAATGGCTGAGGTTAACTTTTATCTTGATCATCCATGACATGTTGGACAATGTCATCTTGCTCATCATCACTTGTAATCAGCTCTAATGAAATAGTAGACCCCTTGAGAGACTCCAACTCATTGAAAATGTTTTCAAACTAATGCCACAATTCCTCATCTTATTTTTTATCAACATCATGAATGGGAACAAAAAGACAATCTCCTTAATCCTCTTCCTTATAATCTAAAAGGACTTAATCCAAGACTTCCTCTTCAACACAATGAAGGCATTCTTCATCATCAACAAAATAAGAAGACTCAACACAAGGACTCACCTCTTCTTTAGCATTTAGGACCTCTTGAAATCTCTCAATTTGTATCTCCAATTCAAAATATAAATTTTATTCTCAAGGGCTGAAAGATATTCCATCTCCTTCTCCTTCTTGGTGATGCCAAGACTAGGTATCATGAAATCTAGTGACCTAGCTCAATGAGGTTGCCAAGGAGTTGTATTTTTCTCAAGCAAGAGTTATAAATTTTCCTCAACCAAATAATACTATTTATGTTCTCATACCATAGTTCCATTTATCCAAAGGGTTATGGGGTGAGGACAAGATGAACAAGTTAGTGGAGGTGGAAAATAGGGCTCAAAATCAAATTGAGAATGCATTGTAGGGGATTCTTTTGGAAGATCTTGAGGAAGGGGAGGCAGACCTTGGGCTGAAATAGATTTGTTTTATTCCTTTCATTTTAAAATTAATTAATTGACATCTTATTTATCTTTAGTAATATATTTAGGAGGGGTAGATGGGGTATGTTTGAGCATAGGATCTTCTTTTGGCTCTAAACATTCCATCACACCTTGACTTAGCAATTTCATCCTTGAATCTAACTCTTCAATTTGATTGGCTAAGTTCTCTTGGAAAATTATTTCTTGAAGTTTATAGGCATAATAATGAGGATAAGGAATAAAATAGGGATGCCATGGAAGACAAGGAATCTCTTGAGGAAGAGTGGGAGGGGCTTGCAAAGGATCAACTTCATTCTCAACTTCACACTCCTTATCAATGCTTCTATCCTCTTTCTTTTCCCATGTTTCCACTATCTTACTATAGAATAGGATGTTAGTATTAGAAGTCTTTTATTTAGGTGGTGATGAAATTTTAGGAGTGGATTAAGTTTTCAAAAAAATTGAAATCTCCTTGGGCTTAGGTTCTCCACCTTGTCTCCAACTTGGAATCTCATATCTAGGGGTCACTTCTTAAGGTGGGGATATAATTGGAGAGGGAAATGAGGGATTATATTTAACTTATTTTTATGATAAGATGGAATTTTTAATTTTAATATTATCCATCTCAATATTCCTATCAATATTATCTTCAAAAACAAGGTTTCTCTTTTTAACTCTCTCTTCCAACTGATTGGGAAAAGGATAACTTTGGTAAGCTTGATTAGGTTCATGAGTAGGGGTCAAGCAAGATTGATAGAAATCTTGGTAAAGTGGTTATGAAGGTTGATACATTTTTTGAGGCTACATTTCATGAATTATTATCCTATCCTCTAAGGAAGAAACCAAGCTACTCACATCTAGCATCTCACTTGTGATCCTTTGCCAATTGGCTCTCTCAATAGGTTCCCACTCTCTTTTGAACAACTCCAATACATATTTAACCTTTTGAATAATATGAATAGGAACATATATAACATATACCCTTTGTGCATCAAGATATAAAATTTAATTTTGATAACCCAAAAGAGTTTGCTTGAAAGTGGAAATGGATTGATTAGAGAAGTGACTAGGTTGACTAGGAGCAAGATATGGAGAAGGATGATTATAGGGCTGATATACTTCATGAATGGGCTGATATAATTCATGAATAGGCTGATATAATTCATGAATGGGATAGTAAAATTCATGTTGGAGCTAGTAAGGATCATGATAGGGCTGATATGGAATGTCATAGGCTAGATATACCTCACCAACTTGTGTAAAACAAAACTCAACACCAAGGTCAACCATGAAACTTGATTAGGAAGTAAGAACACAAGGAATAATCATCAAAAATATTCAAAAGGAATACTTGGGTTTATTAACCAGCTGATGTAACTTTAGAGTTGTGATTGATGCTTAGATATATGCCTCTAAAGGTTGATTATTGAAAGACAACACCAAAAAACTTTCAACCTATTGGACCAAGAGTCCCACTAGGAATGCTAAAAATTGTTGTCACTTGGATTTTCACCATTTGAGAAGATGTCCGAGCTCTCCTCATCCATGTGTCACAATGGAAACACTTCTAGGATTTTGGGTAGCCTAAGGATGAGGTGAATCTCTAGATAGGGCTAGCTCCTTTGATGTACCACTTTGGATTACTAAAACTAAGCTTTGGGGGGGAAGGGAGAGAGATAAATAAAAGCAAAGTATCCTAAGGGAGGTGATACACCAAATAAGTTGATGACTTCCAACCAATAGCATGTTACACATAAGAAAAAAGGACTAAGCAAATATACACTTTTTCAATCTACATCTTCTTACTTTATGAGGTTATGGATGAATTTTTAGGCTAGGAGGACTACATAATAGGCCTTGTACTAGTGAATAGACTAACTCACTCAATAATTGACATTTCCTAAAACAATTCACATGACCTACAAGAAGAATCTTTACAACTATAAATAGGGTGAAAAAATTAGACAAGATTCTAAGGAATCCATAGTCTTCACTAAGAAAGATCCATCATCTAAGAAAAACACACTATAATAGTCATAAAGAGGTAAAAATTAGTAGTCTTATTGATCAAATGGTATATAAATAAGCAAAGATTTTCCATATTCAAGTGGAGTGAAAGTTACAAAAGCAAAAATGGATAGTTCTTATAGAACTTGAGAGAGAGAGGAGAAGAGATAAGTCCAAGGGTCACAAGGACACTTGTCAAGCTGAGATAATTAGTTACTTGTGTATGAGAAGAGGATGTGGGATGAATCATTTAAGGATAAAAGGAAAAAGTGTCTCTCCAAGTCATGAAACACTTGAAAAGTGGAATGAAAGTTCTCATTATATCTCAAAAAAATAACTTAATTATTTGGACCTATTTTAATGTCCTAAAACTAATTAGTGACAGATTTGATGATTGGAATAAAGGGGAAAATGAGCTATCACCATCTGCAATCCAAATAACTCTTCTTTCATGCACCCTGCACACTTGGCCTCTAAAAAATAATAAATATTCCATGAAAATATATGGGAGGTAGTGGATAACACCTATCAAGACCCTCCATGGACTTAGAGGCATTAATCACACCTTAAAATCATCTCACTTAAAGTTTTCCATGCTTCTCACTAGCTTGTCCACTATGCCAGTTTTGACTGGTTGAGATGAAGCTATTTGTTTGAAAACTTAGGAGTTTTTATAAATAATAAAATGGAAATGAGGGGTTATCCTAATTTATAATTCTTCTCCTAAAGTTTTTTTCATATTTAGACTCTTCCTAGAACCTATAAATCACACAAAATAGTCAAAAATAACCTATTTTATACCATGTCCATACAATTTCATATAGCTCATCTTGGTGTGGATTAGACTAAGAGAGTAATATTTATAATCCAATCATAATTAATTCCATTATATTCCATTATATTAGCTTCCCATCCTTGTTTTCTCCACCAGGTCACTAGTAAGGGTTTACAAGGGGTTTGAGTGCTTTAGGTTCTTAAGGTTTGTTCATAAAAATTTGAAAATGGAACTAATAAAAAATATCAAAAAAATTATGATTAGGGACCCTATTAACCTCCCTAAACTCCATATATCCTCATGCATAACCTGAAGTGAGATGTGAGCATCTCAAGTTGCTTACTTGAGCTCTCTTTACCTTTCCTATAGGCTTGAAGTTATCCTAAGCCTAAAAATGGATTCCCCTATAACCATTTTGCATTAAATAATATTTATCACCTCTATAGTGACCCAATACACATGTAAAAATGAGTTATAATACTTACCCAAGGCTGGAAAAGAATTTGACCCCTCATTTGGCCTTTAGGCCTCACCATGCTTAATAGGTCTACCTACACCTTTAAGGGTTTGGACCTCCTTGTTTAGATTTATAATTTTATGAAATTTAAATTATGTTTTTATGGATGTATTATAACCTCCTAAACCTCCTTTAAATTTTCAAACACTCTTGGTCTACCCTTTTGTTATCTTCTCCCCAAAACCTACCAATTTCACTTAACGGGAGTGCCCTCTATCTGAGATAAAAGAGAGGGCACTTCCCCTATTTGTCTAGTCAAAAAACAAGTTATATAGGAATATAAAATTAATGAGGATTATATTTATAAAAAATCCTTTGATCAGGTCATTTTAACCTTCAAAATCTTTGAAAATTGAGATAGACCTGGAAAAGGCAGACTATGTTTATGGTTTCCTCATATCAACTGTATGCTACTTATCTGGAGCCCTTTCTATGCCTGATTCCAACTCATTAGGGTTACATGATGTTATTTTGACCATGATGGAGGTGTTTCATTTTCTCTTATCACTTCAAACCTCCATTTTCTTTTCCGTACATTCTACCTGGTCAAGACTGAGTGTCATTTCTTTGACTATGTTTTTGCCTTAGGGAGAACACCTATAGTTGTAGATGTCTAATTTGAGATTTAAATTAATGATTGTGATCCACTTAGAATTTATTATGGAAAATTGGAATTTATTTGGACCTAATTTTTCATTTTACTTAGTCTAGGCCATCACTTAGAGTTCAAATTTGCTTACTATTTATCAAAAAAATAGTCACAATCAACTATTGGTCAAAGGATCCTATAAGTATCTTTCATATGACCCAGGCCTTGAAAATAATGAACATAACACTCATTTTCCTCCATTATATTAATTTTATGATATTTGGACTCACCTTTCATGTTTGGGTTACATCAAAACTAATAATCATCACCTTTTTATTCACCGCCTTATACAGTCACTTATAGTGGACTATACTGATACAAATGGAAACTTGTAGGTGTAATTTCATCTTGAAATATGTATCATGATCCCTAGAGGACCTTTGAGATATTTTTAAGTCATCATACATTGGCCCAAGTTGATATCTCATGCTTAATTCCACTTCAAAGGATGATATGGATTTTGACCCTTGGCTGTACGTTCATAGTTGAAGAAATATACACCTGTAGGTATAGATTAGGCCCTTGAACATTTCATATCCAAATATAAAAATGATTATTTTTTATCATGAATTCCATTTTTAATATTTATAACTATTGACTTGATGGCATGTTCTAGTTTAATAGTTTTATGTGAAATAAGGTCTCTTTGAGTTCAAACCTGTAAGTGAACACTACTTGGGTTTAGTGTCTTTATAGGCAACTTTAGGCCTCTCAATCACAATCCTCCACTATCCCTCTATCCTCCAAAATTTACAATGATCTTGTAATTGATAGAGTATATAAGGTATACTCATATATCTGCTTCAAAGGTCATTTTAACCATGTTACATGATATCAACAAAACCCCTAGGAACTCTATTTTCTCATTTTTAGGGAGAAAGGGCCGGAACATTGTCATCTCATGCTAGAATGTGATCCACACTTGCATTTTCAAAACTAGATTCCCATATGAGTCTTCCATTATTATAAAATAATGATATGATTTTAATAAAATGTTCCATCACATGCTTTAACACTTGAAATGGATATTTATCTCTCTATTAGGTTTCCTGTAGGTAACCATTCAATGTATATAGATAGTAAAGGAGAAAGTGGACAATGTGCATGATCTTTAACCTTTCATGTATTTTGAAACAATATAAAAACTACCAAATTCACTCCTCACACCTCCAAGATATTGAAACCACTAAAAATTCTCCCATCATAGAATGATGTCATCCTCTAAGACTCCTGTAGGTGAATATTTGAATTGTAGCAAGCAGACTATGTGCTTAGGTAGTGAAGATGAGTCTCATATTTAAGGATCATGTAACTTATTAATTTGTTTAAATTAAATCAATTTAAATTATGATTATATAAAATAAACAAAAATATCCTCAATTCTACATGATTTTCCTTTTCAAACACTTGGCTGACTGGTATAATAGTCATATAATAGATTGATGGTATGGTGTTCCATGACTGTAATCTCATGGAGATTACTTGGAGAAAGAGTTTTAATGGTAAATATTACCAATAAAAAATAATAAACATGGTTTTTAACCTATCAAACTCAATGAATTCACCATCAAAGAATGAAACTCTTGAAAATGGTGGAATCTTACCTACTGTACAAAAAAGTGTTCCCTCATGCAACTTAAAATGATTAACATATAAAAAAACTTGAAATGATAAAAAAAACATGGAGATAATTATATAAGGAATTAAACATCATATGAAATCATCCTCAAAATTTTTTTTGTATGGATTTGACTAAAATGTAGAAAAACCTATAGGGTACATGAAATAGTAAACAAAAGAACATAGTCAACTTCATGAGGATAGTTCATAAAGCACATGCCACTATTATTAAAAATATTTTTATGTAAATTAAGGTATATAAGTTTAATTTCACCTCCCAAAGGATTTTTAATTGAAATTTCTCCAACTATCTGTATGAAGTATAAACCTGAAGACTGGTTCTATGTGCCTAGAAGAGTGAAAAAGAAGAAGAATAATTTTGGGCCTTTTTTAGCACTTAAAAATAATATAAAACATTGATATGGATTTAAGGAAGCTAAGGAGTAATTATGTGGCCTTATCCCACATGGAAAACTTCCCCATGGGCCGTTTTTAGTTAGAAATAGTTACCTAAGACATAATAAAACACATGGAATATGACATAACCTTTTTATACCTTCACATTTCCATAAGAAGTTGTACAAGTCATTAATGCCCCTTTTGACCTCAAAAGGAATCAAAATAATATAAGGACTAAAATGATTAATGACCAAGGATATTATAACATGAAATCACACTAAATTACCTATAATATCCCTCTACTATAAATATTTCTTCTCAACTCAAGACTTGGGTCATGGCAAAGAGAATGTGTCCCACTGGGCATGTCCAAAACTATTGGAGACTTAGGATACACCCTAGATGAGGAAAGGATTTTTTAGGTACTCTACCCAAACCTAGCCCAACATTGGAATGAGCTTAATCTTTGGGTTACCTAATCTTGGGTTAGACCTCTATGGTTTCTAATGAGGCTAGCTCCTTAGATATGAGGATTTGAATCTCTCTTATTAAAACTTAATCTATTGGGATGAAAAGGTAATAAATTACATGAATTAAAACCTAATTTAAGTGTGGTTATGTACCCAAATGTTCAATGATCCACTCTCAACTTGGACACTTTCATGACTACTAATGTATCCAATGGGGACAAGGATTAATCATATTATATTATAGGGTTCCAAACATGAGTATTTTTTATGAAGGCTAAAAATGAGACCTATAAATTGAAGGATAGAAAGAGATATGTCTATTTAAGACACCATGGACTTGTGACACTTCAAGAGAAACCTCACTAGCTAAAACTTCACACATGTAAGAAACTAACATCCTTAAAGAAAGTTAAATGAAGGACCTATAGATGATGAATAGATAACATACATTTTATAAATAAAACTTTAGTAAATCACACTTAGCATTAAACTAGAATATGAAATTGTTTTATATTGATTAAAAGAGTTTACAAAGTGATTTTAGCAGAGATTTTCTATACCCAGTCGAGGGATCACAATAAAGAGTTCAAAGCTAATATTTATAGGAATAAAGAATGTAAGAGAGAGAGAAATTAGAACTGAAGGGGTCATTAATGAGCCTAATTACACTTATAAAAACTACCATCACAATATTTTTCAAGTTCCTCTACTACATTAATGTCATTGTATCTTTCTCTGGCATGATGGAGAATGTGAAGATCAAGATCAATTTTAGGAAGCAATCCCCACCATTGCCATCCTTCTCAAGATCCTATAAATTAATAACCATTCACTATCTTCCTCAATCATGATTAATGTTCTTCACATTATCAAGAAATTACTTGAGCTTTCTCATTGGTGTTCTTTCTGACATTCCCTGCATAGTCTCCATTTTATCATTGCTTCTAAATTTTAAATATAGATCTATTATGGATAAAAATGAATCACCTTATTTGTTTTCATATAATCATAATTGAAAATGAAGATCCATAGGCTAGAGCTTCTTGATTATAAAAAAGATCTAAAACCTATTCCTAGAATCTCTTGAAAAGCTTTACATGTATTTAATGGCATTAGATGACTTTATAGGGTCTGGTCATGTTAAATTAGATCATGTTTGATCTTGTATTTATGTATCCTACCTACTAAAGGTGGTGAAATACTTTATCCAACATGTATACCTTCATGTCATCTTCTTGAAATATTTTCTCTAGTTTGACCTTAGGTCACATTTGTTCTCTATTAAAGTCCCTTAACCTTATACTTTTAATATTGATTGTTGATCTTAATATGAGATTCTCATATTGTGCCAGCTACTAGATTTTTATTTGTTTCACAAGATCTTGCTATTAGTCCTTTAACTCCTTGACCTCATGTACACCATATATCTAATTATATATGAAAGATCACAAGCTATTAATCTTTTGCCAATCTAATGTAATTGAGACACTTGGCAGCTTCTCATTTGTTTTGTAGGATCCTAGTGTTAGTCCTTTGACTCCTTGAACTCATGCACACTATAAATATTATTATGTATGAATGAACATGAGCCATTGATCTTATACCAGTATAATGTAGTTTAGACACTTGGTAGCTTCTCATTTGTCTTTATAATTTTCTGACCTTTTGACCCATTGCTTGCCATTAGATGTTCTTTGTATGATTACATGTGCACCATCGATCTACCTGGACCCAGTAGCTTTTTTGGTCACTATGCACTATTAGATCTTTATTCAGGTACTTGATATCTTGACACTTTTCATAAATATGTGTATGTTGACCTTTTCACTTGATGTTCACCATTTATCTTTGATGCATGATCAAAAACATGACATTAGATCTTTAGGGCCCACTAACTCTATCAGATCACTACTCATTAGATTTGTTTTTAGCTCCTGAGATTTGGACACTTGTCAGCTCTGTGCTCATCTTTGGTAACTTTGAATTCAAATGTCTATTTCATGAAGCTTAAAATTGATGTCTATGTGCACAGTTCACTTTGCAAGTCTAAATTTAAAGGTTTATATCTTGAGATAACAAGCTCATCAAGACATGAAATTTGTAGAGGATGATCTAGGCATGAAAAAAATTCATGTCCATGTAATATTTTTGATTGAGAGGCTCTTCAAGTGCATTGATTAAATGTACAATCAATTTGAACTATTTGTTTCTACATGATGTGTTGATGATGGTCTGGCTCTTTTATGCTTTTGCAAGAACTTTCAAGGCTCCAAATGATTTTTTGAGACCATTGAAACCTGATTTATGTCCATGGAGGTCATAATCACTATGAGAAACTACTTCCTTAAAATTTCAAAAATTACACTTTAAGTTTAATTAATTTTTTTAAAAATATTTGCAAGCTACATATGATCTTTGGACCACTCATTCCATCCAAAAATCTATTTAGCTTATCTATTTAGGTAAAATAATTGTATGTGGACCAAAATTTGGACAAAAGGGCACAAACTAATTTTTTTGTTTGTTAGTAGGGTAGGTTAGACATCCTCAACACCTTGATCTGAAGAGAGTTACCTACATACCAATAATTCAAGGAGGGATCGATCTCGATATAATTATCCTCACCTAAGTGCTAGTACAAGTGTAAGGGATGCTAACATGATAGTGGCCTTGAGTTCATTGAGTGTGGTTGAAATTGGAAATCTAGAAAGTCTAAGCTTAGGGCTACTATAGATGGTAGTATGCAGAAGTAAGGAAGAATAGGGATTGATAACCTTAATTATACTTAACTTATTTTGTGTTTGAATGTGTATTTTATATCTTATTTTCATCTCGTGTATAGAGGGATAAAATTCATGTATTTATATTATTATATTGCTTGTGCAGATGATAAAAGATGTCTAGGCCTCCCTTAGGAGGCTTTAATTTTTTAATAGATATTAGTATGATAAAGTTAGGGTAAAAGACATTATCACCATTTTGGGAACACTAGAACCACATGGAATTAATGTCCTTATTATGGTTCTAGTGTCCAACCAGCATACCACTAGGCATGAGGGGCTAGGATCGAGAAATGAGGGTTTGGGATTACTTTTGGACTAACTAGGGATGCCTGTGGCCCAAATGAAGGATGAATAAGTGTGGTAACAAGCTCTAAGATAGGTCTAAGGCTACTATAGGTATATTTTGTCTCAAGTATCACTCTTAATAGTCAAATACCAATTTTGGGTAACTATAGTATGTAAGTAGTGCTCAACACATGGGGTGTTGAGGTCCTACCTAGCCTACCCTACTAATGCCACTATTATTCCACTTGTGTTCATCAAAACCCTAGTAAGTATGGAGGCTTAGGGTTTCATAGTTAAATCAATCAAAACATAGAATAAATGATGATCTATGTCTCAGTCATACAAGCACATGCTTCAAAAAATAAAGTGAAGGTCTCTTTAGAATTTCACTTCACATGCATAGGGTCTTTAACATAACATAAAAGGTTAATAACATAGTGTAATATTGGCAAAGATGGCCACACTATTATCTAAAGAGGGTTTTAACACCTAATTTATACTAATGACACTTTGCCCTACTCCTACATCACTTTCCTACTAGCCATTTATCCATCTTAGTCATATTTTATAGATAAGTACACCTTATATAATTAATTGCTATTTATAGAATATTTAAATAAATCAATTATTGTGAAAATTAGTGGCTATTGATACTCTAGTATTTTATTCCCTAATTAATTACTTAGACATTTATCAACCTTATGGTTATATTACATATTCTTAAAAAAATAAATCATTTTGTGAACCCAAATTACTTTGAATAGTGACTTAACCCTATCCTATCTTTAGGGTTATGTTTATATCCTTATAAAAACCTCATACTCAAATTTTAGATCGATATATATTCTAATTTTTATTTTGTATAAGGATGCTAATAATGGCATATGCTATTTATTACTTTCTTATGAAAAGTTTCATAATATCTCTAACATGTTATTTTTATCTTATGTGGAATTTAATCAAGCCATATATCATTACATACATAGAGGATATCATACATAAGATAAAAAACACATCACCTAAAATTAACAAATCTATTTTAGATGCATTTTTTTAATTGGTTCAATTTAATGCATTACTTTTACTTTTAGACATAAGCGAACATTAGTAGTTTTAATTATTCCTCTTAATTCTTGACCCTAACCATCTAGCTACTATATCATTCCTACTACTAGCTCTATGTTCATAGTAGACCCCACAGTCCATGATATGATGTCCATAAGGGGTCCTGAATAATGGTAGCTTAGTAAAACCTGTTGGGTGAATATTTTGTCATCAACTAACTGATATAAAAATTGGTATATCAATCACAGTAGAAGGAGATTTATATAGTAAAAAGTGTGGGTTTACCACATCTTAATGAGATAAATATCTCCTCTCATTAAGGGGAGGTTCCCTATAAATCACTTATATGCTATATATATATAAATAAGTAGAAAATAATACTCAAGGTAGGATAACACCATCCATCTCTCTTTTTTCAGAGATGATGTTCACAGAGCAAAAGATAAATCTTGGTTGATGACTGAAAGCATTCCTCTTCTTTCAGAAATGGTATTCAACAAATAACAAAAAAAATTCTCGAATAGTAACTAGGTCGATGAGAAACCCATGAAAGTACAAAGTATTTCATTGCTTCTCTCACTGATTCAAAGATTACGTAACAGTAGAGTGAAGTAAAGTTCAAAGTCTTCACCTAAAACTACAATAGATATAAGATCACAAAGGATAAAAGCAGCTCAAAGTCTTTCTGATATCCTTCAGAATGTCTTCAGATAATTTCCACACACACTTTGCTTATTTAATCAAATAGATGAGAGATTATTAGGAAAAAAACATAAGAACGATCTGCTAAATAACACAAATTATTTCAACACAAAGTCTAAAAATAACCTGCTTCTCATTTATTCAAGAAAATTTGATTTACAAGATGAGATCAAAGTCTCAAGAAGTATCTCAATTTTGATAGAGTTTTTTCTCTCAATTATCCAAAGATATTTTACAAAATAGGCTCCCTCTATATATATAGGGAAAAACCTTCAAAATTAGAAAAAGATTTAAATATTGAAAACCTAGTCAAAGATGAGTCAGTGTTGACTTTGGGACTTTTCCAGATTTTTACATGTAATTACATATTACAAAAGTGCATGTGAAAATGTCCCAAGTTAATTACAAAGTACATGAGAAGAATGAAGAAAAGAGTATGGAAGAATAGTTCAACTCTTGTCACCAGACTTCTTCAGATGAGCATCGTACATGGCAATATATGCCTATATTCCTATACTATCTAGTGCAATGGTATTTTTGAAAACTACCTTAGTTCTGACTGTGGCATCTCTCACTACTGTGATTGATTTTGCATGACTATTTAACCTAGTTCTTAGATTATCCAAAGTTAACTAATTATCTAAAATATTATCCACAAAAGTCATTGAGAACACTTTCTCCTCAAATTCTCATTGGATCATACTTTCGAATTCCTAAATCATTTCCTCTACTGAAATGAAATGGTTGTCTTGAGAGGTGAGTCTACAAGGCAATTCCTCCAATCTATTCAACAGACTGGTGTTGCTTTCTTCACTGGCATCTTTGGAAGATTTGAGGTCACTGATTAGTTCCTTAAGTACCCGGATCCTTTATATTAGTGATTCTTTGATTTCAATATAGGAATCTCTATTGGAAATGATGCCAATTGATACTAAGGTATGTTTCTTTAGTGATTTCATCTCTATCCACTTGCTAAGATATTTATTTATGCTATCAATATCTTGAGAAATAATAGAGATAAGGTCTTCTAACTCTATTCACATTTTCTTCATTTTACCTATTTTCTCAGCCACCTCCGTAAACAAGGAAATCCCTTATGCATGCATCTTATCTAGGTAATCTTCAATTAATTTTCCCTTTAGATAGGTCTTCTCTACTTTCTATATTACAGGGTCATCTACGAAGAAGGCCTCTAGAGTTTCTGCTTTTAGGGTAAAAGTGAATCTCCTAATCACCACAGTTAATTGTTCCACCTTTACCTTGTAATGATCATTCATCTCTCTCTCTCTCTATCAAATTTTTAGACCATGATATCCATTTTAGACTAAAAATTTCTCTTGGCACCCTTGTGAGTTATTTTTCCCAACTCAACTTGAGAAATGGAGTAGCTACTCATATCAAAATTCTATAGTGTTGCATGCTGTGGGGGTTTGGCTATCTCTAGAAATTTGTTCCCCTTATCTCCAATCATTTTCAAAAAGATTTTTTGCTTCTTTGGGGTCTTATATTTCACTGGTGCTATTTTACCAAAAGCAAAGTCATCTAAAGAGATGGCTTTCTTTTTTATTTTAGGTGTGAAAGTTGACAACCAAGGTGGGAGAGCAGAAGCACTTATAGTAGCAACAATCCCTGTAGTTGGTGTCACTGGGATAACATCTGCACTACTGGTGGGAACAACAGGTGAAGTGGGTGTAGTATCAGGCAAAACTACACCAACTGTTGACTGGTCAAAGGTAGAACTATCACCGATGTTGAAAGAAGGAGATGAAAGACTAGGGATGGATCTTGATGATAAAAAAACATCTCCAAAAATTCCTTGAGGGTCACCAAAAATAACTCTAGAAGGAGAGGTGGCTCCAAAAGAGGAAATACTGATGGGAGAAATGGGTGAAGGAGTTGCAACAGGCAAGTGGGTTGGAGAAGAAGAAATTCCTATGACTGGCTATGCCCCCTCTTGTGGAGATAGAGTTTCTATCCCTTGTTGATCTACAGGCCTGTCATCTATTTCCATCTATTTTGTTGCTTTTTGTTGGGCACTTTGTTTCTCAACCCCCATATCTATTGACTCTAGTTCTTTCTCAGAAACCTTTGGTTTCTTAGACACAAAGATGATCCTAGGCTTGTGGGGCCTAAAAGGATAAGGAACATCACTTTTATTCTTTGTCTTATTTTTTGCTCTCCTCCTTATCTCTTCTTAGAATTTGGCCTCTGATATTGTGATGAATTCTTTTAATGTGATCCCTTTGTTTCCTAACCAATCATTGGTGTTAGCCAATATTGGTTCAAATCTCATCCAAAAAAGAGGTCAACTCTTTTTGATCCCATTGAATTAAAGGAAGAGGAGAGTTAGTGATTTATTCAATAAGATACCTGCTATTGACCAGATCTTTGTCATCTACTAGATCTAGAGGAATATCAGTGAGCCCTATATATTCAATTTGTTCCAGAGATAGTCTACTATAGTACATTTTCCTGATATCTTCTACTATCTTCAAGTTTATTTAGACGTCTTTGATCATGGGTTCATGAAATTGAGTCTTCCTTCTGATCATGTTTTTGACACCCTTGTAGTCAAAATTGGGCCTTATTTTGAAATGCTTCATGGTGAAAAGTTGCATTTTGGTTTCTATTACCCTTGCTTTGGTAGTAGTCAATACTGAGTATCTACCAGTTTCAATGGGGAACCTAAAACCTAATTTCTTAAGTTCCATCTGTTTATTATGCACGACAATAATTTGTCTACACATCTCCATCAAGATCAATTTATTAGAATGGAATCTAGGGAGCATATAGGGATAGCCTTGGAAAAAGCCAACCCATAAATAGCAAAAAGTAGGGAACTATAAGAACATACAATCGAAGTCATTGACAACAGTCCAGGCTTCATTGAATACTCTTTTCTGTTCTAATTGAGGGTCAAAAAAATACTACAAAAAAGGCATCATTTACCCTCATAAAATGATGGATTGATCCCTTTAATGTTAGTTGAGGGTAATATTGATATATAGGGGTGGTTTTTCTATCTCCCTCTAACATCAAACCTAGAAAGGTTCTCATTGAAGTTGCAACATACACCAGGTATGAAGTCATATAGAACTTCGAAGTAGTAGACACTTTTGTCAATTGCTCATGCAGAGCATTACTGATCTGTTCACCCCAAAAGATGACTTGTTTCCCTTAGAGGATTATCTTGATGAAGTGATACATCCATTCATGAAATTGAGAAGAAGAGCATAAACCTCATACTCTACTGAGAGGAGTAATTAAGTCACCAACTTCCTCTATAAAGTCAATTCTCAAAAAGTTTTGTGGCCATCTAGATAAGTTGGCCCTAGGAGTCTTCAGCCATTGATTGTTGATTACCTTCTTCACCTTCTTAGGATATTTGTAATATTCATTTTGTGCCTTGATGAAGTTAATATTTAATACTTCAATAGTAGGAGGTCAGATGAAAACTTTATTTATGAACTCAGGGTCCAATCGAATTACTACGTTGCCACTAGCATCTGACACATCTCTGGTCTCTTTGTTGTAGAATTTGGCACATAAGAGGATGAACTCTATGTGATGTGCCACCATAATAAAAGAGGAGACCAGATGGATATTGATTTTGATTATCCTCTTCATTTTAGAGCTTGTATTTTTATCCTTGGTTCTTTCCATGAACTCGGCCATATCTACATGGCCGATCTCTGTGTCCCTAATGTCATTGACATTAGAAGTGATCAAGGTGATTAAGAAAACACCTTGATATTGGTACTTAATCACCTTTGACTTCTTAAGAGAAGCTTCAGTCATCAGGATGAGCCTTTGTTGAAAATACATTGATGAAGAAGGATCTCAAGGAGAAACTATGATAAAAGTCATGATCACGCAATTAGGGAAAAAATTATCAATTTGGAAAAATTGCACGTTGGGTGATCATGACTAGGGAAACATGATCGAGAGGGATGAGGTGAGAGTAGGTTAGAGAATGAAAGGGAAGCAGGCTCAAAAAATGAGAAAAACAAAAATTTCCTATAGTTAGGAAAAATGGGGAGAAGGTATGCATGGGTGGCAAAAATTTCTGCCCTTGCATGTAGAAGGGGTTCTGTGTGCATAGGTAGCAAAAATTGCCACCTGTGCATGTTAGGATAAAAGGATGAATTAACAAAAATAATCATCACCAATACATGTAGAAGGTTAGATGTGTAAAGGCAGAAAAAATCACCACCCTTGCACATAGCGAGGAAGTCAGGTGTATTGGCGATAATTTTTGCCACCTTTACACATAGTTTGGGTTGGATTGCATCGACAACAAAAATTTCCACTGGTGCACAAGTTCGGGTTGGATTGGGACTATGTTAGGGTAGTGAAATTTGCTACCCCTGTATGGTAGGGAAGAATTTGGGAGATGTGAGGGCAACAAAAATTGCCACCTTAACACAAGAAGAAAAGGCCGAACAGGGTGGAAAGAAGTGGGTTGAGGCATGGTGAAGGTCGGTTAAGATCACCTCATTTTGATAGGGAAAAAGAGGTAGGGGAAGAAGAAGAGGAAGAAAAGAAGAAAAAGCTAAAATTAGAAGAACAAGAAAGAAGAACAACATAAAAAGAGAAGGGAAAATAAAAATAAAAATAAAAACAAAACCCTACCTTAAAAACAATGTGGAATGAGGCTCAAATTGGTGAAAATGTGCTTCTTCTAGCTCACTCGATTTTCCAAGGGTAGAGAGGAGGAGAAACAATGGATGAATGAGATGAAATGAGGGAAAAAGAGATTAAATGGGTGTGAAAATTACCCCCAACCACTCGATGCATGTAACCTTAAATTTTGTGCATGAAAATCAAGGTCATACAGGGGCAACAAAATTCACTGCCCTTGCATGGGTTGATTAAAAGATATGCAGGGGTGGTAAAATTCACCACTCCTACATGAGAGGCATCATAAGATGCAAGGGTAGTAAATTTCACCACTCTTGCATGATAGATGCAAGGGTGGTAAAAAATGCCGCCTTTGCATGAAAGACACAAAACCAATGTAATGGCGGCAAAAAATGCTGCCCTTACATGAAAACACCAGAAAACTAACTCTGAGAAATGAAAATTTTGTCCATCTAGTCGCATCAAGATGGTGATGATTTTCATATTTTTGGGAAAATGTAACAAGAGACCTTCATGAACTTTGAATGCTGCAAGTTGAGCAAACACGAGAACAAGAAAAACTTGCCTTAAAGATGAACTTAGAGAGAAAAACATGAAACAGACAAGTTTCATAGGGGTTGTTCCAAAAATGAGCGTAGCTGATTTTGAGAACAATAGCTGGCTCCTATTGGGGAAATATTTTTAATCGAACCAATCGATTGGAGTAGAAACCATTCTCTATGTGCCTTCATCCAAGCCATTAGGCTATGGAGTCAAGCCAAAAAAGAAAGGAAAAGACACGAAAAATGCAAATAAAAAGCATGAAAAATAGAACTAAAGACTATACAAATAAACATATGTATAGATAATCTTATCTGATACTTCAAGAATTAAAGTGCTTCAGATGCTGCCCATTATGAGGGAGAGAAAAGAGCGTGCCATCTTGATACCTCAACAGAAAATTATTTTCACCATTTAGCTGATGTATAGTAAAAAGGCCCCTCCAGAGGGAGTCAAATTTCCCATGCATTCCCTTTGGCTCTCTTCTTTTATTCCACAATAGGACTTGATCTCCAACCTAAAAATCATAGTTTTTTTTGGGGTTGAAGAGCTTCTTCACTAGACTCTAATGTGCAACAATTCAGTCCACCACCATAGTTTGCTGCTCATCCAACTCAGTCAAGCACACGATCCTCTTATCGATGGAGCTTTCATATGTCTGATCTTTAATCACCTTAGCCAATTTCAATGCTGGCAATTCCAGGGTGATTGGTATCTCAGCATTAAGACCATAAAGAAGTTAAAAAGGTGACATACCAATTGCCCTTTTGGGTGTAATTCTATCTACCCATAAAGCATCAATCAATGCTTTGTGCTAGGTTCATTGGTTGTCATCCACCAGCTTCCTGATGATGGTCACCAGGTTCTTGTTGCTCGATTCTACTTGGCCATTCCCTTGTGGAAAATAATTAGAAGTGTGGGAGAGGGTAATCCCATAGTAAAAATAGAACTAAGTAATCTCTTGGGAAGAGAAACAAGCTGCATTATCCATGACAATCATGGTTAGGACACCAAACCTGGAAATGATGTTCTCCTTAAGGAAATTGCACACTATTTCTGAAGTAGCATGATTGGTTGGAATAGCTTCCACCCACTTGGTGATGTAATCTCTAGCTGTGAGGACATAATCATGTCCAACACTTGAAGATGGGTTTATAACACTAATGAAATTGATTCCCCATTACTGAAATGGTTCTTATATCACCATAGGTTTAAGAGGTAGAGCAACCAACTTGGGTCTTCCAATGAATTGATGGCATAATTCACATCTATGTACCCATTTATATGTATCTTGAAAGAGAGTAGGCCAGTAATACATGGCTCATAGAATCTTATGAGTAGTTATAGGAGCAAAAAAATGTCCTCCATAGGCCAGATCATGGAAAGACTTCAAAATTTGATTTTGCTGCTCTTTATCCATGTAGCAGAGGAACACTCCATCAAGGCTCCTCTTGTATAGATTGTTGTCCTATAGGACAAAATTGGTAGCCTTTAACTTGACAGTCCTCATTTTTTTACAAGACAGGTGAGAAGGACACTCACCATAAGCAAAGAAATGAGAAATATTTGAGTACCACTCATTCGTGGTGGAGACAAAGAGGACTGTTGGCATATCTTCAATTTCTTCTTCTCCATGTTCTATTTCTTTTGGTCTATTGTCAGCAATCAATTGACATAGGCCCTTTCCTCGCACCAACTTTGTTGGTTTGATGACTAGATCAAACTCTTGGATTTTAGTAATCCAATTACCTCTTTTAGTTCCAAAATCCTACTGAGTTAATATGGATTTGGCTGTGGTGTTGGGAACTAGGGCAGGAGTGTGTGAATTTAGGATGTAGAAGCAGAAATGTTTCACTACCTTTACCACTGCATAAACATGCTTTTCCATGTTTGAATATTTCAGCTCATGAGCTTTGAGAGGATAGCTCATGAAAGAAATAGGAGATTCCACACCTTCTTGCTTATGTTGAACCAAAATAGCTGAAAGTGTATGCTCAAAAGCATAACTATACATTGTGAAATCCTTGTTATAGTCTGGACAAACCAGAATTGGGGTGTGGGCAATCACTGTCTTGATGTCTCAGAATGCCAATTTGCCTTCTTCAATCCAATAGAAAGTGGCCTTTCCCTTCATCATGTTTACAATATGGTGAGTCTTTTTAACAAACTCAGGGATGAAACTTCGTAAAAAAATCACTTTTCTGAATAAAGAGTGAACTAAAGTCTTACTTGTGGGAAGGGTAAGCTCCTAGATGGAATTGACTCTTTTTTAGTCAATCTTTATGCCTTCCTGAGATATAATGTGTCTGAGAAGTTTTCCCTCTGTTACTCTAAAAATAGATTTTTTAGGATTTAAAGAAATGCCATTCTAGCGGCAATGTTCCAGCACTTGTTGTAAATGGTGCACATGATCAGGATGATGCTTAGAAAAGACTGTTAAATCATCTAGGTATACCACAATGAACTTATCCATTTCCTTTTTGAAAGCAAGATCCATTGCTCTCTAAAAAGTGGTACCAATATTTATTAGGCCAAAAGGCATTCTTTGATAGGCAAAAGTGCCCCAAGGTGTGGTGAAGGTAGTCTTATGCTGGTCTACTTTTTCAACTTCAACTTGATTGTACCTTGAGAAGCTGTCCAGCATTGATAACATCTCTGAACTGGTCACTATCTGCAAAACTTGATCCATAATAGGCAGAGGATAGTTATCTTTTAAGGATGAATGATTTAAGTTTCAGAAATATACACAGATGTGAATTTTTCCATTCTTCTTCCTCATAGGGACTATATTTGCAATCCATGTGGAATGATGGATTGGGAAAATTATCCTAACATTCAACATTTTTTGTATTTTAAACAGAATAGTACTTGATATCTTCAGATTATACTACCTAGATTTTTGCTTGTAAAGCACTGAATCACTTTTAAGAGGATTGTTATGGTGGATTTATTCAAGTCTGAGTGACTTCAGATCATCATAGGAGTATGCTAAGACATCTATATACTGGTAGAGTAGAGTAGTGAACTTGAAATTTTCTTCCTGAGTGTAGCATTTTCCAATGTTCACCACTTTGGGATTTTCCTTGGTACCTAAATTTACTTGATCAAATTCCTGGGAGGAGCTTGAATCTTTTTTCCACTGTTTAATGAACCTATCGTGTTTGTCAAATAGCTTCTCAAAGGAAACTAGGTGTTTTGGGATCTTATTCCCTTTAAGTTGTAGGAATTCTTCACCTGCATTTGCATTTGATTCAAGGGCTGGTTTAAGCTTCTAGGTCTCACTACCATCAAAATAAAGTTTTTCAAAGCTATTCTTTTGCTCCAAGAAGGAAATGATTTGGTTATCATTGTTAAACACTTGCCAATGGTTGGCATTATTAGGTACACTTGGTTGAAAGACCAATTCAATAGTGTACCTATCTCCTTTAAAATTAGGGTAAGGAACCAATAGAGTAGCTGAAATAACTAGTGCATCAGCTCAGTCATTTAATTCCCTAGGTATGGCCGAGATGTTGAAAGCATCAAAGCTTTTAATATGATCCCAGACTAAATTGCGGTAATGGTGTAATTTTTCATTTTTGGTTTGATACAAGTTCCTTACCTGAAAAACCACCAGTTCAACATCACCTTTGGCATGAAGGAGTTTGACACCTTTGTCTCGATCAGCCTTTAATCCAAGTAGCAGGGATTCATACTCAGCTGTGTTATTGGTATTGCTGAACTGCAACTTGTATGAAGAAGGAAAAATATCTCCTTGAGGAGATATCAACACAATTCTAGCTCCTGAGTTGGTAGAGGAGTAGCTGCCATCGAATTCCAAAATCCATACCTCATCAGACACTAATTTTTCCTTAGATTCTTCTTTATTTGGTGGGGGAGATTCTTCTACACTTGCACTATGCTCCACCAATCTTTTTGCTGTTCCATTTGAACCAATTTTTAGGTTGACACATTTAGGAATTTCATCAAGCATGTCATGGACTTCCTTTGTGGACAAAAATTAATTACCCATGCCTGAAGACTCAAATAGAATTTGAGCTTTAGGTGCTGATGTTTGAGTGACCACATATTTTGCTTTCTTCTCAGGGGCCAATTTTTGCATAACACCTTTTAATGGGATCCTTGCCTTAGATAGGTTCATGCTTAATTCACCACTAACATCATTTCAAAAATTTCACCTAAGAAGGATGTTGTAAGAGGCTAAAACATCGGCTACCAAGACCGTCATTTTGATTCTTTTCTCCAGAAAAGCCGTAAACACAAATTGGGCATCTTTGATTTAACCCAAGAGTGGGACTTGTTTGTTTTCCATAGAAAAGCACCTCTCAAAAGTCTTAGTCAAAGTAAGACCAAGAGAATCTGCTACCTTGGTGGGCATAATGTTATTAGAAGCTGTAGAGTCTATTATGAAATTACTTAATTTATAACTATTTATCAATAGGAAAACATAAAAAGGTTCTATTTTTCTGGGAGTAACAAGAGGAGTAGCAACAAGATTATTCTAGGTGGATTTATTCTTGGAGGAATCATGAGTCACCTTTGGAGAATCTTGCCCTACAGGAGTAGTTTTACTTTTCATGTATTTGGCCAACCTATCAAACTATTCAAGATTGGCTCGCAAGTACTCAATATCGATCATTTGAATCTTGGTCCTTTTGGCATGATCAATTATATCAAATAATTGAAATGAGCTAGAGGCAGAGGGAGGAAGCCCATCATCTTGATCTTTATTAGGCATGGCACTGGTCTGAGAGATAGAAGTAGAAGGTATGGGATAGTTTGAGGTACTTCCTTTTTTATTAGTTACCTGATCTTTTGGTTGGAATGGCAGTGAAGTCCCTCATTTAGTGATAGAAAATGTTGGCTAAAGTTCTTCTCCTACTTTTTATTTATCAGCTTGTTGAGCTAACTAGTTCTAGGATCTAGTAAAAATAACATAGGATCCATCAAACACTTCTCCCTTACTTCCAAATTCATCCTGATAATCTAGGAAACTAATATTAGAGTCGCCAGCTAATTATTCTTCTTGTTCTACAAAGAGATTAACATCATCTTATTGGTCTAACTCAGGTTGGAATGAGAAATCATGTCCAACTTAAAGGTAACCAACTACTGAATCATCAAGCGCTGCTTTAATGGCAAGTTTTCCATGTGGGGGAGGAAGGCAATTTGGTTGCCCTTGATTTTTGGCAGCATTACCTTGATGTGACTGATTGGGAAACATCCTTCTTGGCATATCTCTATAAGTAGGATCAAACATACCTTGGGCCATTTGTATTTTCAAGGCTAGCAGTTCATTCGTCAACTTTTGCACCATAGGATCTATGGTTCTCATGGAAGAACTTTCAACAGATGAAGAAAAATTATTTTTATTAGAGTCTTTTCTAATCTTACCTGCCAGAATAAGATCATCTTCCACCTCAGTAGCCAAGTTTTGAGCCACAACGAGATTCATAGGACTGGCCTACCTCAACAGAAAATTTACTTCAGGAAGTTTCAAGTTGATGAAAAAGCACTTAAGATTCTCTGGTGTGGGTTGAGCGATCATAGGAATTCAGTTCCTCAGCTTATTGAATTTTTCTATGAAATCCCTCATGGGCTCGTGATGTTCCTTCTTCATTTGCATAAGCTAAGCTAACAAGGCATGTGCATCTTTAGCAGGTTTAAACCTAGCCTCAAACTTGGCTTTGAGTGTATTCTAGTCAGTTATAGTTTGAGATTGAAGGTGGTAAAACCAATCCATGGCAATGCCTTGCAAAGTTTTTCAAAAAAATCTCACTACTACATCTTTGTATTTCACACCTATCACACCGCATGCTATAGAAAAGGCAAAAATATGCTCATCAAAATGAACCTTCCTGTCACCATAGAATTTGGGAAAATTCTTTCTTGAACTACGAGGTAGTTCATGTAAAAATAGGTTCAAATTAAGAGGACCAAAGGAGTTTCCCCAAGGACCTTGGGCCATTATGATATGATGATTGAATGGTAAGATAACAAATCTTGGTGGGGTCAGATTAGACAAAAACTTACTAGTAATAAGACTAGAAGCTTCACCAGGTATGGAAGATCT
This sequence comes from Torreya grandis, assembly GCA_037957365.1. NCBI lineage: Eukaryota > Viridiplantae > Streptophyta > Pinopsida > Cupressales > Taxaceae > Torreya > Torreya grandis. The sequence goes on along the minus strand of JARHVA010001941.1, from coordinate 2,245,865 downwards.
AATGTTGGTAGGAGGGAAACTCCTAATTCACTGAAGGCGAGATGGTGGAGGAGAAATCTCAAAGTTAGTTTGTCACACCAACTCAAATATAGGATCAACAATAACTTGAGCTCTCTAGCTTCACATGTATGGTGGATCTGCCAGAGTGTAAAATGAAAAAGGAACTAGAGATGCTTTAAGTTGAAGCTTGAGGCTTCAAAATGCATGTTCGTAATCCCTAGTGGAGTTGTCAAAAGTTGTGGGTGAATATTTTGTCATCAGCTAACTAATGATAAAATGGGTATATCAACCATAATACAAGGAGATTTATACAACAAAAAGTGTGGGTTTACCATATCTTAATGAGATAAATCTCTCCTCTCATCAAGGGGAGGTTCCCTATAAATCACTTATATGATATATATATATATATATATATATATATATATATATATATATATATATATATATATATATATATATATATATATATATATATATATAAACAAGCAAAAAATAATACTTAGAGTAAGATAACACCATCCATCTCTCTTTTTTTAGGGATGATGTTCACAGAGTGAAAGAGAAATCTTAGTTGATGATTGAAAGCATTTCTCTTCTTTAAGAAATGGTATTCAACAAATAACAAAAAATCTTCTCGAGTAGTAACTAGGTTGATGAGAAACCCACAAAAGCATAAAGTATTTCGTTGCTTCTCTCACTAATTCAAAGCTTACGTAACAGTAGAGTGAAGTAAAGTTCAAAGTCTTCACCTAAAACTATAATAGATAATAAGATCACAAAGGATAAAAGCAACTCAAAGTCTTTCTAATATCCTTCAGAATGTCTTTAGATAATTTCCACACACACTTTGCTTATTTAATCAAACAAATGATAGATTATTAGGAAAAAGAACATAAGAATGATCTCCTAAATAACACAAATTATTTCAACACAAAGTCTGAAAATAACTTGCTTCCCTTTCATTTAAGAAAATTTGATTTACAAGCTGAGATCAAAGTCTCAATAAGTATCTCAATTTCAATAGAGTTTTTACTCTCAATTATCCAGAGATATATTACAAAAGAGGCTCCCTTTATAAATATAGGGAAAAACCTTCAAAATTGGAAAAAAATTTAAATATTGAAAACCTAGTCAAAGATGAGTCAGCATTAACTTTAGGACTTTTCCAAATTTTTACATGTAATTACATATTACAAAAGTGCATGTGAAAATGTCCCAAGTCAATTACAAAGTACATGAGAAGAATGAAGAAAATATTATGGAAGAATAGTTCAACTCTTGTCACCAGACTTCTTCAGATGAGCATCGTACATGGTGATATATGCCTGTATCCCTAAACTATCTGGCACAATGGTATTTTTGAAAACTACCTTAGCTCTAACTGTGGCATCTCTCAATGCTATGATTGCTTTTTCATGACTAGTTAACCTGGTTCTCAGATTATCCAGAGTTAACTAATTATCTAAAATATTATCTATAGAAGTCATTAAGAATGCTTTCTCCTCAAATTCCCTTTGGATCATACCTTTGATTTCCTGAATCATTACCTTTGCTGAAATGAATTGGCTATCTCGAGAGGTGAGTCTGTAAGGAAATTCCTCCAATTTGTTCAACAGAATGGTGTCACTTTCTTCACTAGCATCTTTGGAAGATTCGAGGTCACTAATTAGTTCTTTAAGTACCCAGATCATGTATATTAGTGATTCTTTGATTTCAATATAGGAATCTCTATCAACAATGATGCCAATTGATACTAAGGTATGTTTCTTTAGTGCTTTCATCTCTGTCCACTTGGTAAGATATTTATTTATGTTGTCAATATCTTGAGAAATAATAGAGATAAGGTCTTCTAACTCTATTCTCATTTTCTTCATTTTACCTATTTTCTCAACCACCTCTATAAACAAGGAAATCCTTTGTGCATGCACCTTATGTAGGTAATATTCAAGTACTTTTCTATTTAGATAGGTCTTCTCTACTTTCTAGATTACAAGGTCATCTACTGAGAAGGCCTCTAGAGTTACTGCTTCTGGGGAAAAAGTGAATCTCCTGATCATCATGATTAACTATTCTGCCTTTGCCTTGTAATGATCTTTCATCTCTCTCTTTGTCAAATTTTTGGACCATGATATCCATTGCATACTAAAAATTGCTCTTGGCACCCTTGTGAGTTATTTTCCCCAATTCAACTCGAGAAATGGAGTAGCTACTCATATTAAAATTCTCTAGGGTTGCATCTTGTGGGGGTTTGGCTATCTACAAAAATTTGTGCCCCTTATCTCCAATCATTTTCAAAAGGATTTTTGGCTTCTTGGGGGTCTTAGCTTTCACTAGTGCTATTTTACCAAAATCAAAGTCATCTGGAGAGATGGCTTACTTTTTTATTTTAGGTGTGAAAGTCGACAACCAAGGTGGGAGAGTAGAAGCACTTACAATAACAACAATCCTTGTAGTTATTGTCATTGGAGTAACATCTGCACTGTTGGTGGGAACAATGGGTGAAGTGGGGATAGTATTAGGCAAACCTGCACTGGCCACTGATTGGTTAAAGGTGGAACTATCACCGATGTTGAAAGAAGGAGATGAAATACTAGGGATGGATCCTGATGATCGAAGAACATCTCCAAAAGTTCCTTGAGGGTCACCAAAAATAACTCTAAAAGGAGGGGCAGATCTAGAAGAGGGAATACTGATGGGAGAAATGGGAAAAGGAGTTACAACATGTGAGTGGGGTGGAGAAGAAGAAATTCTTATGACTAGTTGTGCCCCCTCTTGTGGAGATAGAGTTTCTTTCCCCTGTTGATCTGCAGGCCTGTCATCTGTTTCCATCTATTTTGTTGCTTGTTCTTGGGAACTTTGTTTCTCAACCCCCATATCTATTGACTCTGGTTCTTTCTTGGAAACCTTTGGTTTATTAGACACAAAGATGATCTTAGGCTTGTGGGGCCTAGAAGGAGAAGGAACATCACTTTTATTCTTTGTCCTATTTTCTGCTCTCCTCCTTGTCTCTTCTTGGAATTCAGCCTCTGATCCCATGATGAATTCTTTTAATGTGATCCCTTTGTTTGCTAACCAATCATTGGTGTTAGCCAATATTGGTTTAAATCTCATCCTTAAAGAGGTCAACTCTTTTTGAGACCATTGAATTAGAGGAAGAGGAGAGTTAGAAATTTGTTCAACAAGATACCTATTATTGACCAGATCTTTGTCATCTACTAGATTTGGAGGAATATCAGTGAGCCCTAGATATTTGATGTATTTTATAGACAGTCTGCTGTAGTCCATTTTTTTGATATCTTCTACTGTCCTCAAGTCTATCCAAATGTCTTTGATCATGGGTTCATGAAACTGAGTCTTCCTTTTGATCATGTCTTTGACACCCCTGTAGTCAAAATTGGGCCTTATTTTGAAATGATTCATGGTGATAAGTTGCATTTCAATTTCCATTACCCTTGCTTTGGTAGCAGTCAATACCAAGTATCTACCAATTTCAATGGGGAACTTGAAACCTGGTTTCTTAAGTTCCATCTATTTATTGTGCATGACAATAATTTGTCTACACAACTCCATTAGGATCAATTTATCAGAAGGAAATCTAGGGAGCATATAGGGATAGCCTTGGAAAAATCCAACCCGTAGATAGAAAAAAGTAGGGAACTGTAAGAACATACTGCTGAAGTCATTGACAATAGTTTAGGCTTCATCAGATACTCTCTTCTATTCTAATTGAGGGTCAAAAAAATACTACAAAGAAGGCATCATTTACCCTCCTAAAGTGATGGATTAATCCTTTTAATGTTAGCTGAGGGTAATATTGATATACAAGAGTGGTTTTTCTATCTCCCTCTGATGTCAAACCTGGAATGGTTCTCATTGAAGCTGTAATGTACACTAGGTACGAAGTCATATAGAACTTCGAAGTAGTAAACACTTTTGTCAATTGCTCATGCAGAGCATTATTGATCTATTCGCCCCTGAAGATGACTTGTTTCCCTTGGAGAATTATCTTGATGAAGGGATACATCTATTCATGAAATTGAGAAGAAAAGGGTAAACCTCATACTCTACTAAGAAGAGTAATTATGTCACCAACTTCCTCTATAAAGTTGCTTCTCGAAAATTTTTGTGGCCATCTGGATAAGTTAGCCTTGGGAGTCTTTAGCCATCAATTGTTGATTACCTTCTTCACCTTCTCAAGATATTTGTCATATTCATTTTGTGCCTCAATGAAGTCAATCTTCAATACTTTAGTAGTAAGAGGGCACATGAAAACTTTATTGATGAACTCAAGGTCTAATCAAATTACTATGTTGCCACTAGCATCTGACACAGCTCTGGTCTCTTTATTGTAGAATTGGATGCATTAGAGGATGAAATCTATGTGATGTGCTACCATAAGAAAAGAGGAGACCAGATGGATATTTATTTTGATTTTCCTCTTCATTTCAGAGCCTAGATTTTTCACCTTGGTTTTCTCCACAAACTCATCGATATCTACGTGGCTGATCTCTGTGTCCCTAATGTTGTCGACATTATAATTGACTGAGGTGATTGGGAAAACACCTTGATATTGGTACTTCATCACCTTTGACTTCTTTGGAGAAGCTTCAGTCATTAGGATGATCCTTTGTTGAAAATATGTTGACAAAAAAGGATCTCAGGGAGAAATTACGATAAAAGTCATGATCGTGCAATTAGGGGAAAAATTGGTAATTTAGAAAAATTGCATGTTGGGTGATCATGACTAGGGAAACATACTCAAAAGGGCTAAGGAAAGAGTAGGTTAGAGAATGAAAGGGAAGTGGGCTAAAAAAATGAGAAAAATGAAAATTTCCTAGAGTTAGGAAAAATGGGGAGAAGGTATGCATGGGCGGCAAAAATTGCTGCCCTTACATGTGGAAGGGGTTCTATGTGCATAGGTGGAAAAAATTGATGCCTGTGCATGTTAGGGTAAAAGGATGCATCAATGGCAATAATCACCACCAATACATATAAAAGGTTGGATGTGTAAATGTGGAAAAAATCATGGCCCTTGCACATAACGAGGAATTCAGGTGTATTGGTGGCAATTTTTACCGCCTTTACACATAATTTGGGTTGGATTGCATCGGCGGCAAAAATTGCTACTAGTGCACGAGTTCAGGTTGGATTAGGACTATGTTAGGGTAGTGAAATGTTCCACCCCTATATGGTAGGGAAGAAATTGGGAGATGTGAGGGTGGAAAAATTCATCACCCTAACACGGGAAGAAAAGCCTGAATGGGGTGGAAAAAAGTGGGTCGAGGTGCAGCAAAGGTCGGTTAGGATCACCTCATTTTGACGGGGAAAAAGAGGTAGGGGAAGAAGAAGAGGAATAAAATAATAAAAAACTATAACTAGAAGAACAACATAAAATAGAAGGGAAAACAAAAAAAAAACCAAAAAAAAACCCTACCTAAAAAACAACATAGAACAAGGCTCAAATCTGGAAAAAATGTGCTTCCTCTAGCTCACTCGATCATCTAGGGGTAGAAAGGAGGAGAAACAATGGATGAATGAGATGAAATGAGGGAAAAAGAGATTAAATGGGGGTGAAAATTTCCTCCAACCACCTGATGCATGAAACCATAAATGCTACACATGAAAATCGAGGTCTTGCAGGGGCAACAAAATTCACCACCCTTGCATGGGTTGATTAAAAGATATGCAGGGGTGGCAAAATTTTATGCTCCTGCATGAGAGGCATCACAAGATGCAAGGGTGGCAAATTTTTCCACTCTTGCATGATAGATGCAAGGGTGGTGAAAAATGCTGCCTTTGCATGAAAGACACAAAACCAATGCAGTGGTAGTAAAAAATGCCGCCCTTTCATGAAAACACCAGAAAACACTAACTCTGAGAAATGAAAATTTGGTCCATCTAGCCACATCAAGATGGTGGCTATTTTCACATTTTTTGGAAAATGTAACAAGAGAACTTCATGAACTTTGAATGCTGCCAATTGAGCAAACATGAGAACAAGAAAAAATTGCCTTGAAAGATGAACTTAGAGAGAAAAACATGAAACGAACAAGTTTTGTAAGGGTTGTACCAAAAACTAGCGTAGCTGATTTTGGGAACAACAAAACCCATGGATATAGCTTTGTCAATAATATCATTATCCCTCTAAACATAGTTTCAATTTTAGAGATTATGCAACATTATGAAACATACACATATGTATTTTATGCAACATTCTATGACATTAGGGTACCAAGCACAACATAGGCAACTTATGTTTTTTTATTAAGGTTAAAGGTAGGGTTTTTTTTACTAGTGTCCCCAAACCCTAGAAGGAGTATTAAAAAAAAAAGATAAAAAGGATTATCCAAGTATTCAAGATAAATAGAGAAAAATAGACACTAAAGCAACTAAAATACTACCAAAATACATCCCTAAAGTACTAAAAAGAATGCCAAAAATAAAAATTATATGGAAGAGAACAAAACTCCTACATATATAAGTTGCCTACAACATCCTCCCAACAACTTTTCATTCATTTAAGGTTTGAGTCAATCTGAAGCAACAAATTTTACTTATCAATGTATTTGAAGTATTAAATACATTTAATGTGTTTTCCCTTGCCCTTAGAAGATGTATTCATTTAAAATAATTCCCCCATGTGTGCTCTTATATTCTCCACATTCTAAATTCCTTCATGCATAACCACCTTACTGTAATTACCCAAAAATTGATATTGTTTTTATATAATTAATATTATGAAATAGACTGAAGATCATATTTCTTTAGAAAAATAAGATATCCAACCTCAACACATCATATGTTAATATCTACCTCTTTACATCCAATTGTGAGTTAATTATGTGGGTGTCAAGTGGTTACTAGTCAAAAATGGATCTAGGTTAAACATTTGTAATATCTCTTTTATCTAACTCCTTAATATACATGTTAAGGATTTGGATCATTCTGATATGAACATCCAAGGATTTGATAATATTACATGAAAAGGTTTGGGTTAGATAACACTAATGTTTACATTAGGACCTATAACACTACCATCTTAATTATAATATTTTTCTTGGGAGACCTTGGATTCATGATATGGACACAGTCCCCTCAAACTTACATACACATTTAAAGTTCCATTTCAAAGGTTATATATACGCATGCCTTTTTATCAAGAACTATTTAAATATTATTAGAATATAGAGTCTACACACAACTATATTCCTTACATGGTGTTTTCTACAACACCTATATAGTCTACTATTCACAATTCACATATGACTCCCACAAACATCTCAGGCATACATGATAATAAATTTAATTATCTTTTTACAATTAAATATTTCAAAAAAATGGGCTACATAGGACAAGGCCTTGGAAAACATGAACAAGGAATTCTTAATCATGTTGAGGCATCTGATCAAAAATGTAGGTAGGGAATTAGATATAAGGCTAGTACATATAATGTTAAGTCTTCCCATCATGCTTATCAACATATAGTGTTTTGTCCACCTATTCAATGGATAGATAATATAGTAAATCATATCTAAATACACTCAGTTGTGTACCTTGACCTTATTGATGATATCATTTATCTAGATCTACTCATATTTGATGAATTCACCAATGATGAAGCTCCTTTATACTTATTAGGGGTATATGAGTATCTCCCTTATATCAAAATAATAGGTTTCCTCATTCCATAAATTCTTAGGTATACTTTGATGAGATTTCTAAAATTTTAGATGATATCCCAACGAATATAAATGGTACCCTACCTAAAACACCTTATACCACTGATTGATCTACATTACTTAACAAACAAATAGTTGAATTCAATTATAGTACAAACATTGATCCTCACATAATATTATTATTTATCACTTACATAAAAAATATGATGCAACTATTTGACATACCTTAAATAACTTCCCTAAAATTTTCTCTTGGTCCTATTCAAATATCCAGGCATTGATCCTTCAATCATAGTCGACATGATTACACTATATCGAGATGCAAATATAGTTAGACAAAAGATTCAAAAAATGCATCCTAAAGTGGCTCTTTTATTCAAAGATGAGATCAACATCTCCATGATGTAGGCTTCATTTGACTAGTTTCTCACCTTGGATGGGTATCAAACATTATACCAATTGTTAAGCCTAATGGACAAATTTGATGTTGCTCCAATTCTATAGGTTTAAATAAAACATGTCCTAAGGATGAATTTCACATACCTAACATTGATATGATAGTGTATTCCACATCAGGATATGAGATGCTATATTTCATGGATAGTTTCACTAGTTACAATAAAATCAAGATAGCTAAAGAAGATCAAGAAAAAAATTATTTTATCACACAATGGGGCACCTTATATTATATAGTCATGCATTTTAGGTTAAATAATGTTGGAATAACATACCAATGAACCATGAACCATATTTCTAATGATATAATTCATAAAATAATTGAATACTACATTGATGACTTAATAGAAAAATGAAAAGAGTGACAACATCATGTAGTAGATTTATGATATATTTTTGAAAGGTTGAGATGATACAACGTATGACTAAATACCAATAAATGCATCTTTGGTGTCACATACATTAAATTATTGGGATTTATAATATACCAACACAACATCGAGGTAGATCCAAAGAAAGTAAAATCTATAATAGATATGTCTCTTCCTTCAAACTTAAAGTAACTTTGATATTTAAAGGGAAAAATTTAGAAAATACATCGCTTTGTGGTTCAACTAGTAGAAAAGACTCAGTCATTCACAATATTACTTAAGAAAGATAAAATTTTTAAATGGGATATTCCATGTCAATAAATATTTAATGCACTCAAATAATACATGTTGAATCTACCTATCTTAGTACCACCCATACCTGATAGCCCACTTTTCCTTTACATTTCTATGACCAATCATGCACTTGATTCACTCTTGGCACAACATGATGAGAAACATAAAGAGATAGAGTTATTTAATACATCAATTTCACACTTGTTGATTATGAATGAAATTATTTCATAATGGAAAAATTCTCGTTGGCACTCATAATTGTTACACAAAATCTCCAATAGTATATGATAAATAATGAGACACAGGTTATTACAAAAGTGGTTCCTTTAAAATTTCTTATGTCAAAACCATACCTCTCTACCCATATAGCTAAATGGGTAATGCTACTCATAGAATTTGATCTAAAAATAATGTTACAAAAATTGATAAAGGATCAAATAATCATAGACTAATTGGCATCAATACCACTATTAAATATCAATCTTATCAACAATAATTTTTGAGATGATTTAATAGATTACAACATTACTTCCAACACATGGATGATATTCTTTAATGGCTCTAGATGTGCATCAGGTGTTAGATTGGATATTATTTTTATCACTCCAGTTGGGAAAATAATGCCACTTTCATATCTATTAAGTTTATAATGTAAAAATAATATCATAGAATATGAGGCACTTATCCTTGGCCTCTATATAATTCAGGATCGCCAAATAAAATCTATTAACGTATACGAGGATTCATAGTTGGTCTTTCATCAAGTCACAAATGTCGATCAAACCAAGAAATAATGGTTAATTCCATATAATAATATGGTTCAATGTCTACGTTATCAATTCAAATACTTTTTTATTGAAAATATTCCTAAAAAAGATAATGTCACAACGATGTAATGGTAAGTCCAACATCATTGATCCATATTGACATCAATGGTGAGAAAGATATCTTAACTAGTAAATGATTACAATCACCATAGATATCCCATGAAAACTCATATCTCTATCATTTTTTACTACCACATAGTAAAAAAACATGAGAATGGTTTTATGATATTTATAATTTTCTACCTAAAATTATCATGCCAAATACTTTCACCAGGAATGATAAGCATAAATTACAAAGAAAAATCTCTATTACATCATCATAAATGATGAATTATTTAATAAATATTTTTATGGAAACTTGCTATGATGTTTGACATTTGAAGAAACTAAGTTAGCCATTATCCAAGTACATGATAGTGAATGTGGTGGACATTTCAACAGAAAAGCAATGGCATACAAATTACTTCGGTAAGGGTATTATTGGCCCAACATGGAACTAAAATATCAATAATATGCTAAATTATATGACAAATATTAATGACATGGTAATACACACCATGTTCCTTCATATCAATTATAACCTATTATCTCCCCATGTTCATTCATGTTATGGGGCTTTGATCTAATTGGGAAAATCAACCCAAATTAGTAGGGGTCACAAATTCATCATTACAGTTACATAATACTTTACCAAATGGGTGGAAGACATTACATTACAATCCATAAAAAGAGAATATATATTACATTTTCTCCTTAAAAACATCATTTCCTATTTTGGCCTACCAACAACCATCATTATAGATAACAAAACATATTTTAAAAACAACACAGTGAAGAAATTTTGTGCTAAATATAAGATACAACACACATTCTCTAATCCATACTACCCAAAGGATAATGTCCAAGTATAAGTTACAAATAAGATAATTAATAAATCCTAAAAAAATGGTTACCAAATTTGGTGATGATTGGCATAATCAACTCATCTATGCCGTATAAGATTACTACACTAGTATTGCACACTCACATGAGCTACTCCTTAATCACTATTGTATAGAACTAAAGTAATTATCCCACTAGAATTAAAAATCCCATATTTAATATTATCCATTAAAGGGATTATCATAAATTACCAATATAGAGAAAGATATCTTCACGAGTTATAATAGTTGGATCACATACACATACAAGCCGTAGAGCACCTCAAATCATACCAAAAATGAATCCAATAGGCATACATTAGCCATTTTCTTAGTAGACAATTCAAATTAAATGATAGCATTCTTAAAGAGAACATCAAAAATGTTAATTCCAAATAAGAGATAAAAGGAAAGTTCAAACCAAATAAGCTTACCCTGTACTTAATAATATAAAAGCTTAGCCCTAAGGTGTATCATATAGTTTCACTCGATGATAAGGCAATGAATAACCCAATGAGAATCATGAAAATATAGAGATTGTATTTATACACAACTCATAATCTACTTGTACATAGTTTCATTATTTCAATTTACTTGTATATAGTTTCATTATTTCATTTTACTTGTACATAGTTTCTTAGCTTGCTCTTTATACATAGTTTTATCTTCATGTTTATTGTACATAACTTATACTAAAAAAAAAAAATTAATATGTTAAAAAATATAAAAAAACATTTAAATATTACTTAAAAAATATAAATTTCATATTGTATGTATTTCCATGTTTACATTCTTTATATTTATCAGGTATTACATATGTTATCTATGTTAGTATAGTTAGTTTTATCATACATAAATGCTTCACTTGTTCCCTTTCAGTGTTCCCATATTACTATAAGAATTTGGTCCTCTACACATATCTAAATTTTATACTATCTTACCATTGATGACACATATGCATATACACCGATTCAACATTGCTATATTATACCATTAGGGGCATCATACATACATCTTCTAGTTTGTCAAGTTATATATTTCTATACTCCATATCACAGATTTAACATTGACAATATCTTGATATTGATCATCCTATAATACATTGATTTTTTTCCAAATAATACCACTATAGACTCATCTTATGTACATGTTTACTCTTATACAAATTCATACCATATGAGTATTTCATACTTTCATTTTTAGCTTTACTAGTTTAGATTTGATTGTGTCTCTTTGCTTATACATATACTTCAGGGCATTTTAATATCCATTGACCTTTCATTAATTTCATGATTTGGACATGCGCCTATGTCCTTGTGTATGCTTCTTGATTATGTATGTGGACATTGTAAAATGTCCTTTCATGTGGCTCTAAGCCAAACTTACGTGCTTTTTTATGTATGTATACATTTGAACATGTCCTTGTATGTATGCCTTTTCTCAAAATTAGTGACATGTCCCTTATATTGTGGCCCCTTGGCCTACTTTGTGTGCCTCATATGTTTGTATGTATGCATCATGACCATGACACTTATCTCTTACTTTTTACTTTCACATCTAGTTTGTAATGCTATGAGGGACCTCATGCATCTCACCTTCATTCTTGGATACATTGATGGACATCATGCCCTATCCCCCAAGGTCATTTACTTAGATTATATTCAGATTTGTTTTTGATATACATGCTTACATTGTTATATCCATCTTGACAATGTTGTGAATGTTAGATGTAACATACATCATACATTGCCAACTTATGCTCAATCTCTTTTACATTCTGATGTCATGTATACACATTATATTGGTTTATCATGTAGATATCATATATATTTTAGTCTAAAACATGATGCATAGATTTTATTTTGAGGACAATTATTGTATATGTTTAATAAATCCTCTAAAAAGGGGTGGCATTCACAAGGGCTTGTCACATAGATCGGGTCATCCTAGTGTACTCAAAATATAGTTTTCAACATGCAGACATAGATTATAGATCCCAAACTCAAGAAAATATAGTGGAATAAAGTTACACACAGATCAATCTCAAAATTTTTAATAAAAAAACACTTTTAGATAATAGCATAGTACATTGTTAAGAGTATAATGCACTATAGTCCACCCAACACACTATTGTCTAGTAGCCTAAAAAATAGAAAATTATATAATTATCAAAAAGGTTCAATATATACTCTATTTATTACACAAAATTACATAGGTTTTCTCATATTGGGGGCATCATGCATGACATGATCACTCCCATTTCAGTTTCATATATGCATAGACACATATTACTATGACTTAGTATAGAATCCATATGTACATATATTATAATTAGGGGAATATACATGGTACATTGTTTCTATATGCTTAGTTTTACACCAGTTCTCTCAGATGGAATGATAACCCCATGTCATTCTCCATATTGTATACTCCAAACACCATGCACTATTTTTGCACCAATATTACACCAAATTGATGCTTCATTCCCATTGCAACGGTTGGCATTATTAAGTGTCCTAGAGCCATTTTACATTCTAAATTTATTGAGTGTCCCCTAAGGCATTTTAAATTTCAAAATTATTGAGTGGCCTAGAGCCATCTTTTATAGCTTCATGACACCACACAATTTTAGTTTTAGATTCTTCTACTACACTTGGTAAGGTAATAATGGAGTCATTCCCTAATTGAGTTCTTGAACCACCTACATAATAGGGTTAGATAAATCACCAGTCCTATCCAATTTATTCATAGATTATGATCTAGGAAATAAGGGTGGGCAATGATGGAGTTAAGGCCAACTTGAGTTATTGAGTCACCCACACATGGGGATTGGGTAAGTCATCAACCCAGTCTAATTTATTCACCATTCTATCACCATCAATGTACACACACATTATGTCACTGGTTTTTGCATTGGTTCACATACCTAGTGAGGTGTATTCATTCCTTTCCTCTCTCTTACATCTCTTTACTCAGTTTTGTATTTGATTTTGGTATTTATTAAAGATTGATTCATATATGTTTTATTTTCAAGACATGCAATGGAGTACATTTTTCATAATCAAACCCATATTCATGGGCTTCAACTCATAGGTAACTCTGGGTACATTTCTCTTTCATTTATCCCAGTCATTTTGATTTGTTACATTTATAGAATAAAGGGGGGAAGATGTAATTATATAAAATATCATTAATTCAATGAGTGTCACTTAAGACCACCCTATCCTTAGCTTATCCCTTGACCTATCTTAGGGCCTCCCTTGATCCTTTTATAGCTTCTACACACATTTAGACCATGCCCAAATATACCAAGATCCACATTTAGCCATCACATAGGCATCCTTGATCCCTTTTCACATGTTCTATCCACCTATATAATAGTGTTACCCCATTAGCATATAACATAATACATTATTGATAAAGGGAATAATACTATTAACACTTAGCTTCCTTTTCCCCTAATAGATATCTTTCCACTCCCTGAATCATCTTAGGGTTGTCCTAGACTCATTTCATATCTCAAAATATATCAAAACATTATATAAAGACCACTCTCATTCATTTATCCCTTAAATTTTAGTTCTCATGAACAAGTTAAGAAATAGTTATGCAAATTAAGATTATTGATCCCTATTGAACCTTATTTCTACATACATCCATCTACAACAACCTAAAACTTAGTGTTACCTAGGGTTTTAGTCTCAATTCACACTCAAAACATTCAAATTAGCATTCATAATTAAGCATACTTCCTTTAATGTCATGTACACCAGCACTTAGATTGGGATAACTACATCGGGCTTGATCCCCTTTCAAGGTATTAATATGTAGGTAATGCTCAACACATGGGGTGTTGAGGTCCAACCCAACTTACCCTAATGACATCACTCTTCTTTCACTTGTGTTGATCAAAACCATAGCAAGCAAAGAGGCTTAAGGTTTAATAGTGAAATCAATCAAAGCATAGAATAAATGTCAATCCAAGTATTGGTCATATAGACACAAACTTATAAAAATAGAGTGAAGGTCTACCCAAAATTTCATTACTTTACTTGTCCAGGGTCATTAACATAGCATAAAAGGTCAATAACATAGTGTGATATTGGAAAATAGGGTTGAGTTATTGTTCAAAGAGGGTTATGACACTTTTTCTCTACTAATGACACTCTATCTTGCTCTTGCATGACTTCCTTGCCAACCATTTATCCATCTCAGTCATATTTTCCGACTAAATACACATTTTATAATTCATTTCTATTTATATAATATTTAAATAAATAAATTATTATTTAAATTAGTGGCTATTTATATTATAGTATTTTATTCGATGATTTATTAATCAACACTTTTTCAACCTTAGGGTTACGTTCCATAATCTTAAAAAAAGATAAATCAAATTGATTAGGTTCTTTTTATAGGTCATTAGGGAAGATATTCCCACATGTATGAGGATGTGTGGTAATGTCTATCTTCCACCTATATATGTTCCTTTCATAAAGTTATTTTGGTTATTGATTCAATGTAATGCAAATGCTTATTTTTTAATCATATTTGATTTTGATTTTATAATAGGCATATCTTCTACATAATTTATTTTACATATTAAAGATATCCATGCTTCATTTCTACTCAGACCTCGATCCTTGATTGAGTCTCAATTTGATAGTTACCTATCTAATCCCAAATGGGCAACCAAAACCATATGGTGGCCATTGACACAAACCATGGGAAATAATTAAGAAAAAGGGTTGGCCCTATGTCCTTACACATCTTGAAAACTACACAAAGAATAGGGATAAGATAATTTAAACTTAATTACATGGAAATAATATGGAAAGGTAACCTACCATGGATCCACCTCTTGGATCCATTCAAAACACCAGCTATAAGTCTTGGATAATAATAGTCATCCTCTTTTTCTAAGCTTCTCCTCCAAGCTTCTCTTTCTCTCCTTCACTTCTAGTTTTTCCAAATTTCAAAATGAATAGGATATTCCTCTCAAGGAAGAATATCCTTCCTCATATTGACTAAAATATCCCCTCAAAAATATAATAGGAAGGTGACATGTGTTCTTTATCATTCTTTGGCTCATGGTTAAAAAGTCTCCACTCTCCATAACTCAAGTTATATGCCTCATAAATGGACCCACTATCCCATGTTATAAATGACATATGGTCTACCTCAAAATTCCTCTAAGGATCCTATAAAGACTCTCCAATATTTATATTAGTCCAAGGACATAAAAATCAACATAAAATATCTAAAAACCACTTTATGTCACTCTCTAAAGTTGGCTCTACCATTCCATCCGAGATTTGAGTCAAAGGGGCCCACTTAAGTGGATTAAAAGAAAACTTATCAAAGAAACAAAACTTAAATATAAATCATAAGGTTTAAAAATGAAAATTTTTAATAACATCCAAGGGGTGAATAGTCCTAAATGGGTTAAGGACATCTACACTTTCGACTAGGACCACAAATAGTACAAGGAATGGTTTAGATCACAGAAGGTCAAGTAAACATGTCATCACTCTACCAATGATGTTTTCATGCCTAATATATTCCTAGTTCCCTCATCATCCTCCCCTTTTATCTACATAACATTGCACATATAAAATTCCCTACCCTAGATAATCAAAGTTGTAAAATATAAACAATACAATGAAATCAATATACACAACATATCCAAGGCATAAAATATAAATGGTGATAAAATCATACCAATCATATAAACATATTTATAATAAAATACATGCTTAATAACAATAACTATAGTGGTATAAAATCAATATGCATCATAATGAACAAAACAAATATCATAAGTAAACTGATATCACAAAGCATTTACTAATCCTCTAATATAAGAATATATTGTTTTGGTGTAAATAAACCCACCACATCACATAATACATATAGGATCTATGTCCTAGTCATAAGGACTCAATAACATCTCATGTTTTAACCACATAAAAGGCACATCTTAAAAAGATGTGTGTAAAATACCAAACTGTTTAGAAGTAAACACCATGAAAATATGGGTATCACATCCCCTCTTTTTATGAAAACTTCCTTTTAATATGAATTTCATTAGTGATTTTAAGGTAAGGGATAATGTATAATCATCATAAATTAAACTCAAGAAAGGAAAATTGACTGCAAAAATTGACTTTCTTCTGGAATATAAAAGGCACTACTTATGATGGACAAGGTAAGGCACACAAAACATGTGCATAAAAGAATCATAAATTACCTAAAAACAAACAATATGCTAAGATTGATGAAGAAAATAAGCTTCATATGAGGTGGATTAAATAAACCTCAAAATAAGTTCATATGTAATGGTGGAACCCCGAAATAGGTTTATATGTAAAATTTAAACTCTGATTCAATCACTATAAATAGATTTTTGATCCAAAGTGATTACATAGTACCATCATTCCTGATTAATATTAATATATAAAATAGAGTGTTTACATGAAAAATATTCATGCCCCAAATCTAATCCATCTATACCTCAAAGTGATATATAATTCCATCATTTTTTTATCAATCTACTAAATTTTAACCATATAATCTATCTCATAATATCATATGATATCCTAAATATTCATCACAATACTGTAGAATACACCACATTTGCCTTGATATGATTTAATATACCCAATATGTCCCATTCACACAATTTGACCCAAAATATGAACTATTTATTTGTCATGACTATAATATCTAAGACAAAACCACTATATATTCCCCTTTTGAGGTGAGTGATGAAGCTTATGAATCACTAATCTCAAAAGAAAGAGTTATGCACATCATGTGTTATATATATATATATATATATATATATATATATATATATGATAAGATATGTCATTATATAAAGATTTAATCATTCAAGCATGTATGGAACATGTAATCCAAGGAAATGGGCATAGTAATAAGCATCATAGTAGATGCTAGATAAAAATATGTTTTACCTTATTTTTAATTTTATATTGTCTAATAAGATAGATTTTTCACTAGCTCAACATTTGCCTTAACCTCCTGCATTACATGAAGCTCGAAGGTAAATATACTCTTATATTTTCCCACCATTTTTACTACTTAATCATTTATTAGATATAAAATTAGTCTACCCTAATTTATGTTAAGGTCCCTTGAGAGTATCATCCCGCTGCACCAAGTGAATGACACCAATCCCATCCTTCACCAAGGCTTGATTCTCTTTTTAGTCAAGCATATCCAAGCTCTTTATGGTCAGGAGGTTCCCCCCAGGGGTTCCTTCTATGGGGAGGACTCCAAAGAGGAGTCCTCTATGGAGGATCCCAATGAGGGATCCTACCAACCTTTTGATCTCACCCCCTAAGATAGTTTATCAAAGTCCCCCCTTGATGCCCTCCCCCTTAAGTTGTTTATCCCCAAACTGAAACCTATCTCTCTTAAACTAGGTACTCTAATGAAGATAGCCTAGAAAAGGAAAGCCATTATGAATAATGAGCTAGAAAGGAACAAACTATAGATAGAAAACTTTAATTCCAAGGTTCAATAAGTAGGGTTAGGTCTGACCAAAATCATTCAGGACTGGAACTCTTTACACAGATAGGCCAAAGCCATAGTTCAAGATTTTGTCCATTTTTCCCAACCCACTCAGTCCCTTACCTTTCAATCACCAAAGGTTTTAAAATCCCCCCTTAGGGCTCCCCTAAGGGGGTACTTGTAAGTATTCCCCTATGTAGGTTAAAGTAAAAAAGTGACCCAGAATGATCTTCCCTAGTGAATTTACTGAAGGCCCCGAGAACCACACTCAGGCAAAAGTTTCTAAGGAAAAATAGATCATTCCAGTGAAGGACACTGAAGATCCTCAGGAGGGACTTTCCCTATAATTTTGTTTTGGTTTCCTATTTTTTTCTCTCATTCTATTACTATAAATTTTTTGCTTTTAGATCTTTGGCCCTATTTATGGCTTGTTAAAACTTTTGTACTACATGCTGGTGGTTACATGTCCCTGTAAAACCTATATTTTACCTCATCAAATAAAAAAGATATATTTTTCACTGATTCTAATTATTTAATGTATTATAATAAAATAAATATTTGAATGTAAATATAGTGTTTGATACATAATTTTACTTATTGTAGACACTTTTTTATGGATTATATAGCACCTCAGTCTTGTACACTTGGAAAACTCAAATTTTGGCTATTCCTTTCATTTCTAGACCTTAACAACTTTTTGAAGTTTCACATTTACTCTATATTATGCCACTTAGCCAATATCTTTGTCTAAATAGTCTTATGCTAATGACCCAGACCTTCTATCTTGCCTAGAATGCTTAAAACATACTTATCTTCCACCTTTATAAGTTCTAAGTCTGTACCTACTTTCTGGTTCCTTAGACACTAGCATCTAGAACAAATACCTACGTTGACACAAGTGTCCTTCTCTAATGAAAGTGTTTAGTGCCCTAAATTTATACAATTTACAAATGAAATGTATTCCAATGGTCAGCCTAAGTGATTTAATGCAAGTTACTTATCGAAAAGGAATGATATAAATATAGGATCAACCCTGATTCATTCTTCAACTAGAAAAAACCTATGAAAACTTATCAAAGCATTTGATCAAGTAATCGATAAAATAAAGCTTCTTTATTTTTTCATATTTTCATATTAGTCACAAGGACAACACAACACATGTTTTAATTACTAAAGGAGTAGCCCAAGACCCTAATTTTCTAAGTTACAAGTTAGGTCGCTATTGTGCTTGCTTTGCACATATTGCATGATTCACACATAAGCCAACACATAGGGGAGAATTACATCAGTATGAGGCCCTCTTATAAGTATTGTGTATTTAAACCCTAATTTGGATAAGAAGATATCCTAATTGGGTAAAAAGGGTTAAGGATATAGAAATAATAGGGCACACAGGTGAATATTAGATATACAATAGTTCAATTAATGTGATAAACTCATATGTACCATATGATAAATTTATAAAACTAAGATACAATATTAATGGAAAGTAAAAATATGCTAGATATATAAATGACATAAAAAATTTCTTAACTATTTTTGATACTAATACAGTACTAGTTCTGGTACATGTAGGAAGTAGGTAGGAATACAATTCTAGATTAGTCATTAGATCTTGGATCTGGTATTTCTAGCTCTCTAGACACTGGCATCAGCCTTAGATAGTTATGTTGATTCTAGTGTTCTATATAAAATATGTTCTCAAACAATATGTGATAAATTGGATGCTTTTGGGTTTGGATTTGCCTTTAATCTAGTGCATTCAGATCTAGGTCATGATCTATCACTCCTAGTCAAATGGAAAAAGCCTAGTTTTTAATTTTCAATGTGACCTTAGGAAAAAATGGGTTAGTGAGAACATGATGTTGAGATGACCTGTAATGACCCCACTGTCAAAGGGTGCTACTTATATATGTAATACTATAGAAGAGGGCCTCATACTCATGTAGTTCTCCCCTATGTGTTGGCTTGTATGTGAATCATGCAATGTGTAAAGTAAGTACAATAGTGACCTATCTTGTAACTTAGAAAATATAACCTTATGACTACTCCCTTAGTAATTCAAACCTGTATCTAGGCTATTCATTTGATTGATATCAGAATAGGGTAGAATAGGAAATATTTTAGTAACTTGAGTATTTCTTGAGTGCTCTTTTGGTCTAATTTCTAGGTGAGGAATGAATAAGGGTTGATGTTGTA
Source organism: Torreya grandis (assembly GCA_037957365.1). NCBI lineage: Eukaryota > Viridiplantae > Streptophyta > Pinopsida > Cupressales > Taxaceae > Torreya > Torreya grandis. The sequence goes on along the minus strand of JARHVA010001941.1, from coordinate 2,225,580 downwards.
TTTATACCATCCCTATAGGGAGATAAATCACATTAACCCACTTAGGCTACCAATTTTAATATGTTTCATTTACAAATTGGGTGACTTGAAGGCACTGGACACATGTATTAGGCTAAGATAGTAATGTCAATGCTATTGTCTGGCTTAGACATTAGTGTCTAGGGAAAAAAATAGTAGGTATAGGTTTAGAACTTGTAGACATGTAAGATAAGTACATTTTAATAATTCTAAGAAAGATGGGATGTCCATGTCATCAATATAAGGCTGGTCAAACTAAAAAATAGGCCAAGGGGTACAAGATAGAGAAAATGTGAGGCTTGTATAAATAAGGCATGTATAGAACTAAGAGGAATAACTACGGTCATGATTCCAAATGTAAAAAACTGAGGTGCTACATATTCAAAAGATATCATCTACATCTCCCTCCCCTTTAATCTAGTAATGAAATTGCTAGTTTAAAGGAAAGGAATAAGTACCTGGGTATGTATACACACCTTATCTTTGCTTGAGTTGAATTTGAGTGCTTTGCTAGTGACTAACCTAGAACTAAGATAATGTTATAGTGTAAAATTAATTCATA